>CATKUP010000655.1:0-99000 GCA_949786385.1 Onychomys leucogaster
GTTCTCATCCATGAAACACACACTGCTTTAGAGCAAGAAGCACGCTCTCGCTTTCTAGAGTCTCTAATACAGAGGGAAACATGACTGTGCTCAAAACAAAAGAACTTTGTTTCCTACACACGGACCATATCTAGTGCAACTCTGTTTCTGAGACTGATAAAAACCACAGGTCCTCTAATATCCAATGCTTTTCAGTTAAGAGCGAGAAACGTGTGAGCTTCGTGAACAATGTAGCTTCGTTTGAGCTGAAAAGTGACTTCATTTACCTGAAACAAAGTCTGGCTTGAAGAAAGACACAGAGCCTGGCATTTAAATCCTTTTCTGAATGGAAACACACGGCACAGTTCTCATCCATGAAACACAATCTGCTTTAGAGCAAGAAGCACGCTCTTGCTTTCTAGAGTCTCTAATACAGAGGGAAACGTGAGTGTGCTCAAAACAAAAGAAGTGTGTTTCCTACACTCGGACCATATCTAGTTCAACTCTGTTTCTGAAACTGATACAAACCACAGGTCCTCTAACATCCAATACTTTTCAGTTAAGAGCGAGAAACGTGTGAGCTTTGTGAACAATTTAGCTTCCTTTGAGCTGAAAAGTGACTGTGTTTACCTGAAACGAAGTCTTGCTTGAAGGAAGACACAGAGCCTGGCATTTAACTCTGTTTCTGAAGGGAAACACACGGCACAGTTCTCATCCATGAAACACACTCTGCTTTAGAGCAAGAAGCACGCTCTTGATTTCTAGAGTCTCTAATACAGAGGGAAACGTGAGTGTGCTCAGATCAAAAGAACTGTGTTTCCTAGACACACGGACCATATCTAGTTCAACTCTGTTTCTGAAACTTATACAAACCACAGGTCCTCTAACATCCAATGCTTTTCAGTTAAGAGCGAGAAACGTGTGATCTTCGTGAACAATGTAGCTTCGCTTGAGCTGAAAAGTGACTGCGTTTACCTGAAACGAAGTCTTGCTTGAATAAAGACACAGAGCCTAGCATTTAAATCCGTTTCTGAAGGGAAACACACAGCACAGTTCTCATCCATGAAACACACTCTTCTTTAGAGCAAGGAGCACGCTCTTGATTTCTAGAGTCTCTAATACAGAGGGAAACGTGAGTGTGCTCAGAACAAAAGAACGGTGTTTCCTACACACGAACAATATCTAGTTCGACTCTCTTTATGAAACTGAAACAAACCACAGGTCCTCTAACATCCAATGCTTTTCAGTTAAGAGCGAGATACGTGTGAGCTTTGTGAACAATATAGCTTCCTTATGGCTGAAAAGTGACTGTGTTTACCAGAAACGAAGTCTTGCTGAAGGAAGACACAGAGCCTGGCATTTAACTCCGTTTCTGAAGGGAAACTCACAGCACAGTTCTCATCCATGAAACAAACTCTGCTTTAGAGCAAGAAGCACGATCTTGATTTCTAGAGTCTCTAATACAGAGGGAAACTTGAGTGTGCTTAGAACAAATGAACGGTGTTTCCTACACACACGAACGATATCTAGTTCAACTCCCTTTCTGAAACTGAAACAAACCACAGGTCCTCTAACATCCAATGCTTTTCAGTTAAGAGTGAGATACGTGTGAGCTTTGTGAACAATGTAGCTTCCTTTGAGCTTAAAAGTGACTGCGTTTACCTGAAACGAAGTTTTGCTTGAAGAAACACACAGAGCCTGGCATTTTACTCCATTTCTGAAGGGAAACACACGGCATAGTTCTCATCCATGAAACACACTCTGCTTTAGAGCAAGAAGCACGTCCTTGCTTTCTAGAGTCTCTAATACAGAGGGAAACGTGAGTGTGCTCAGAACAAAAGAACTGTGTTTCCTACACACACTTACCATATCAGGGTCAACTCTGTTTCTGAAACTGATACAAACCACACGTCATCTAACATCCAGTGCTTTTCAGTTAAGAGCTAGAAACGTGTGAGCTTCGTGAACAATGTAGCTTTCTTTGAGGTGAAAATTGACAGCGTTTACCTTAAACGAAGTTTTGCTTGTAGGAAGATACACGCCTGGCATTTAATTCCGTTTCTGAAGGGAAACACACGGCACAGTTCTCATCCATGAAACACACACTGCTTTAGAGCAAGAAGCACGCTCTCGCTTTCTAGAGTCTCTAATACAGAGGGAAACATGACTGTGCTCAAAACAAAAGAACTTTGTTTCCTACACACGGACCATATCTAGTGCAACTCTGTTTCTGAGACTGATAAAAACCACAGGTCCTCTAATATCCAATGCTTTTCAGTTAAGAGCGAGAAACGTGTGAGCTTCGTGAACAATGTAGCTTCGTTTGAGCTGAAAAGTGACTTCATTTACCTGAAACAAAGTCTTGCTTGAAGAAAGACACAGAGCCTGGCATTTAAATCCTTTTCTGAATGGAAACACACGGCACAGTTCTCATCCATGAAACACACTCTGCTTTAGAGCAAGAAGCACGCTCTTGATTTCTAGAGTCTCTAATACAGAGGGAAACGTGAGTGTGCTCAGAACAAAAGAACTGTGTTTCATACACACACGGACCATATGTAGTTCAACTCTGTTTGTGAAACTGATACAAACCACAGGTCCTCTAACATCCAATGCTTTTCAGTTAAGAGCGAGAAACCTGTGAGCTTCGTGAACAATGTAGCTTCCTTTGAGCTGAAAAGTGACTGCGTATACCTGAAACGAAGTATTGCTTCTAGGAAGACACACGCTTGGCATTTAACTCCGTTTCTGCAGGGAAACACACGGCACAGTTCTCATCCATGAAACACACTCTGCTTTAGAGCAAGAAGCACGTTCTTGATTTCTAGAGTCTCTAATACAGAGGGAAACGTGAGTGTGCTCAGAACAAAAGAACTGTGTTTCCTACACACACGGACCATATCTAGTTCAACTCTGTTTCTTAAACTGATACAAACCACAGGTCCTCTAACATCCAATACTTTTTAGTTAAGAGCGAGAAACGTGTGAGCTTCGTGAACAATGTAGCTTCGTTTGAGCTGAAAAGTGACTGCGTTTACCTGAAACGAAGTCTTGCTTGTAGGAAGACACACGCCTGGCATTTAACTCCGTTTCTGAAGGGAAACACAGGGCCCAGTTCTCATCCATGAAACACACTCTGCTTTAGAGCAAGAAGCACGCTCTTGATTTCTAGAGTCTCTAATACAGAGGGAAACGTGAGTGTGCTCAGAACAAAAGAACTGTGTTTCCTACATACACAGACCATATCTAGTTCAACTCTGTTTCTGAAACTGAAAGAATCTACTGGTACTCAAACATCCAATGCTTTTCAGTTAAGAGCGAGAAACGTGTGAGCTTTGTAAACAATGTAGCTTCCTTAGAGCTGTAATTGACTGCATTTACCAGAAACGAAGTCTTGCTTGAAGGAAGACACAGAGCCTGGCATTTAACTCCGTTTTTGAAGGGAAACACACAGCACAGTTCTCATCCATGAAACACACTCTGCTTTAGAGCAAGAAGCACGATCTTGCTTTGTAGAATCTCTAATACAGAGGGAAACGTGAGTGTGCTCAGAACAAAAGAAATGTGTTTCCTACACACATGGACCATATCTAGTTCAACTCTGTTTATGAAACTGATAGAATCCACAGGTCCTCTAACATCCAATGCTTTTCAGTTAAGAGCGAGAAACCTGTGAGCTTCGTGAACAATGTAGCTTCATTTGAGCTGAAAAGTGTCTGCGTTTACCTGAAAGGAAGTCAGGCTTGAAGAAAAACACAGTTCTGGCAATTAACTCCGATTCTGAAGGGAAACACAGGGCACAGTTCTCATCCATGAAACACACTCTGCTTTAGAGCAAGAAGCATGCTCTTTCTTTCTAGAGTCTCTAACACAGAGGTAAACGTGATTGTGCTCAGAACAAAAGAATTGTGTTTCCTACACACATGGACCATATCTAGTTCAACTCTCTTTCTGAAACTGATACAAACCACAGGTCCTCTAATATCCAATGCTTTTCAGTTAAGAGCAAGAAACGTGTGAGCTTCGTGAACAATGTAGCTTCCTTTTAGGTAAAAAGTGACTGCGTTTACCTGAAATGAAGTCTTGCTTGTAGGAAGACACACACCTGGCATTTAACTCCGTTTCTGAAGGGAAACACACGGCACACTTCTCATCCATGAAACACACTCTGCTTTAGAGCAAGAAGCACGCTCTTGCTTTCTAGAGTCTCTAATACAGAGGGAAACGTGAGTGTGCTCAAAACAAAAGAAGTGTGTTTCCTACACTCGGACCATATCTAGTTCAACTCTGTTTCTGAAACTGATACAAACCACAGGTCCTCTAACATCCAATGCTTTTCAGTTAAGAGCGAGAAACGTGTGAGCTTTGTGAACAATTTAGCTTCCTTTGAGCTGAAAAGTGACTGTGTTTACCTGAAACGAAGTCTTGCTTGAAGGAAGACACAGAGCCTGGCATTTAACTCCGTTTCTGAAGGGAAACACACGGCACAGTTCTCATCCATGAAACACACTCTGCTTTAGAGCAAGAAGCACGCTCTTGATTTCTAGAGTCTCTAATACAGAGGGAAACGTGAGTGTGCTCAGATCAAAAGAACTGTGTTTCCTAGACACACGGACCATATCTAGTTCAACTCTGTTTCTGAAACTGATACAAACCACAGGTCCTCTAACATCCAATGCTTTTCAGTTAAGAGCGAGAAACGTGTGATCTTCGTGAACAATGTAGCTTCGCTTGAGCTGAAAAGTGACTGCGTTTACCTGGAACGAAGTCTTGCTTGAATAAAGACACAGAGCCTAGCATTTAAATCCGTTTCTGAAGGGAAACACACAGCACAGTTCTCATCCATGAAACACACTCTTCTTTAGAGCAAGGAGCACGATCTTGATTTCTAGAGTCTCTAATACAGAGGGAAACGTGAGTGTGCTCAGAACAAAAGAACGGTGTTTCCTACACACGAACAATATCTAGTTCGACTCTCTTTCTGAAACTGAAACAAACCACAGGTCCTCTAACATCCAATGCTTTTCAGTTAAGAGCGAGATACGTGTGAGCTTTGTGAACAATGTAGCTTCCTTAGAGCTGAAAAGTGACTGTGTTTACCAGAAACGAAGTCTTGCTGAAGGAAGACACAGAGCCTGGCATTTAACTCCGTTTCTGAAGGGAAACTCACAGCACAGTTCTCATCCATGAAACAAACTCTGCTTTAGAGCAAGAAGCACGATCTTGATTTCTAGAATCTGTAATACAGAGGGAAAAGTGAGTGTGCTCAGAACAAAAGAACTGTGTTTCCTACACACACGGACCATATCTAGTTCAACTCTGTTTCTTAAACTGATACAAACCACAGGTCCACTAACATCCAATGCTTTTCAGTTAAGAGCGAGAAACGTGTGAGCTTCGTGAACAATGTAGCTTCGCTAGAGCTGAAAAATGACTGCGTTTACCTGAAACGAAGTCTTCCTTGAAGAAACACACAGAGCCTGGCATTTAACTCCATTTCTGAAGGGAAACACACGGCACAGTTCTCATGCATGAAACACATTCTGCTTTAGAGCAAGAAGCACGCTCTTGCTTTCTAGAATCTCTAATACAGAGGGAAACGTGAGTGTGCTCAGAACAAAAGAAATGTGTTTCCTACACACATGGACCATATCTAGTTCAACTCTGTTTATGAAACTGATAGAATCCACAGGTCCTCTAACATACAATGCTTTTCAGTTAAGAGCGAGAAACGTGTGAGCTTCGTGAACAATGTAGCTTTCTTTGAGGTGAAAATTGACAGCGTTTACCTTAAACGAAGTTTTGCTTGTAGGAAGACACACGCCTGGCATTTAATTCCGTTTCTGAAGGGAAACACACGGCACAGTTCTCATCCATGAAACACACACTGCTTTAGAGCAAGAAGCACGCTCTCGCTTTCTAGAGTCTCTAATACAGAGGGAAACATGACTGTGCTCAAAACAAAAGAACTTTGTTTCCTACACACGGACCATATCTAGTGCAACTCTGTTTCTGAGACTGATAAAAACCACAGGTCCTCTAATATCCAATGCTTTTCAGTTTTGAGCGAGAAACGTGTGAGCTTCGTGAACAATGTAGCTTCGTTTGAGCTGAAAAGTGACTTCATTTACCTGAAACAAAGTCTTGCTTGAAGAAAGACACAGAGCCTGGCATTTAAATCCGTTTCTGAATGGAAACACACGGCACAGTTCTCATCCATGAAACACACTCTGCTTTAGAGCAAGAAGCACGCTCTTGATTTCTAGAGTCTCTAATACAGAGGGAAACGTGAGTGTGCTCAGAACAAAAGAACTGTGTTTCATACACACACGGACCATATGTAGTTCAACTCTGTTTGTGAAACTGATACAAACCACAGGTCCTCTAACATCCAATGCTTTTCAGTTAAGAGCGAGAAACCTGTGAGCTTCGTGAACAATGTAGCTTCCTTTGAGCTGAAAAGTGACTGCGTTTACCTGAAACGAAGTATTGCTTCTAGGAAGACACACGCTTGGCATTTAACTCCGTTTCTGAAGGGAAACACACGGCACAGTTCTCATCCATGAAACACACTCTGCTTTAGAGCAAGAAGCACGTTCTTGATTTCTAGAGTCTCTAATACAGAGGGAAACGTGAGTGTGCTCAGAACAATAGAACTGTGTTTCCTACACACACGGACCATATCTAGTTCAACTCTGTTTCTGAAACTGATACAACATCCAATACTTTTTAGTTAAGAGCTAGAAACGTGTGAGCTTCGTGAACAATGTAGCTTCGTTTGAGCTGAAAAGTGACTGCGTTTACCTGAAACGAAGTCTTGCTTGTAGGAAGACACACGCCTGGCATTTAACTCTGTTTCTAAAGGGAAACACAGGGCCCAGTTCTCATCCATGAAACACACTCTGCTTCAGAGCAAGAAGCACGCTCTTGATTTCTAGAGTCTCTAATACAGAGGGAAACGTGAGTGTGCTCAGAACAAAAGAACTGTGTTTCCTACATACACGGACCATATATAGTTCAACTCTGTTTCTGAAACTGAAAGAATCTACTGGTACTCAAACATCCAATGCTTTTCAGTTAAGAGCGAGAAACGTGTGAGCTTTGTAAACAATGTAGCTTCCTTAGAGCTGTAATTGACTGAGTTTACGAGAAACGAAGTCTGGCTTGAAGGAAGACACAAAGCCTGGCATTTAACTCCGTTTTTGAAGGGAAACACACAGCACAGTTCTCATCCATGAAACACACTCTGCTTTAGAGCAAGAAGCACGATCTTGATTTCTAGAGTCTCTAATACAGAGGGAAACTTGAGAGTGTGCTTAGAACAAAAGAACGGTGTTTCCTACACACACGAACAATATCTAGTTCAACTTTCTTTCTGAAACTGAAACAAACCACAGGTCCTCTAACATCCAATGCTTTTCAGTTAAGAGCGAGATACGTGTGAGCTTTGTGAACAATGTAGCTTCCTTTCAGCTTAAAAGTGACTGCGTTTACCTGAAACGAAGTCTTGCTTGAAGGAAGACACAGAGCCTGGCATTGAACTCCGTTTCTGAAGGGAAACACAGGGCACAGTTCTCATCCATGAAACACACTCTGCTTTAGAGCAAGAAGCAAGCTCTTGATTTCTAGAATCTGTAATACAGAGGGAAAAGTGAGTGTGCTCAGAACAAAAGATCTGTGTTTCCTACACACACGGACCATATCTAGTTCAACTCTGTTTCTTAAACTGATACAAACCACAGGTCCACTAACATCCAATGCTTTTCAGTTAAGAGCGAGAAACGTGTGAGCTTCGTGAACAATGTAGCTTCGCTAGAGCTGAAAAATGACTGCGTTTACCTGAAACGAAGTCTTGCTTGAAGAAACACACAGAGCCTGGCATTTAACTCCATTTCTGAAGGGAAACACACGGCACAGTTCTCATGCATGAAAAACATTCTGCTTTAGAGCAAGAAGCACGCTCTTGCTTTCTAGAATCTCTAATACAGAGGAAAACGTGAGTGTGCTCAGAACAAAAGAAATGTGTTTCCTACACACATGGACCATATCTAGTTCAACTCTGTTTATGAAACTGATAGAATCCACAGGTCCTCTAACATCCAATACTTTTTAGTTAAGAGCGAGAAACGTGTGAGCTTCGTGAACAATGTAGCTTCGTTTGAGCTGAAAAGTGACTGCGTTTACCTAAAACGAACTCTTGCTTGTAGGAAGACACACGCCTGGCATTTAACTCCGTTTCTGAAGGGAAACACAGGGCCCAGTTCTCATCCATGAAACACACTCTGCTTTAGAGCAAGAAGCACGCTCTTGATTTCTAGAGTCTCTAATACAGAGGGAAACGTGAGTGTGCTCAGAACAAAAGAACTGTGTTTCCTACATACACAGACCATATCTAGTTCAACTCTGTTTCTGAAACTGAAAGAATCTACTGGTACTCAAACATCCAATGCTTTTCAGTTAAGAGCGAGAAACCTGTGAGCTTTGTAAACAATGTAGCTTCCTTAGAGCTGTAATTGACGGCGTTTACCAGAAACGAAGTCTTCCTTGAAGGAAGACACAGAGCCTGGCATTTAACTCCGTTTTTGAAGGGAAACACACAGCACAGTTCTCATCCATGAAACACACTCTGCTTTAGAGCAAGGAGCACGATCTTGATTTCTAGAGTCTCTAATACAGAGGGAAACTTGAGTGTGCTTAGAACAAAAGAACGGTGTTTCCTACACACACGAACAATATCTAGTTCAACTCTCTTTCTGAAACTGAAACAAACCACAGGTCCTCTAACATCCAATGCTTTTCAGTTAAGAGCGAGATACGTGTGAGCTTTGTGAACAATGTAGCTTCCTTTCAGCTTAAAAGTGACTGCGTTCACCTGAAACGAAGTCTTGCTTGAAGGAAGACACAGAGCCTGGCATTGAACTCCGTTTCTGAAGGGAAACACAGGGCACAGTTCTCATCCATGAAACACACTCTGCTTTAGAGCAAGAAGCACGCTCTTGATTTCTAGAATCTGTAATACAGAGGAAAAAGTGAGTGTGCTCAGAACAAAAGAACTGTGTTTCCTACACACACGGACCATATCTAGTTCAACTCTGTTTCTTAAACTGATACAAACCACAGGTCCACTAACATCCAATGCTTTTCAGTTAAGAGCGAGAAACGTGTGAGCTTCGTGAACAATGTAGCTTCGCTAGAGCTGAAAAATGACTGCGTTTACCTGAAACGAAGTCTTCCTTGAAGAAACACACAGAGCCTGGCATTTAACTCCATTTCTGAAGGGAAACACACGGCACAGTTCTCATGCATGAAACACATTCTGCTTTAGAGCAAGAAGCACGCTCTTGCTTTCTAGAATCTCTAATACAGAGGGAAACGTGAGTGTGCTCAGAACAAAAGAAATGTGTTTCCTACACACATGGACCATATCTAGTTCAACTCTGTTTATGAAACTGATAGAATCCACAGGTCCTCTAACATACAATGCTTTTCAGTTAAGAGCGAGAAACGTGTGAGCTTCGTGAACAATGTAGCTTTCTTTGAGGTGAAAATTGACAGCGTTTACCTTAAACGAAGTTTTGCTTGTAGGAAGACACACGCCTGGCATTTAATTCCGTTTCTGAAGGGAAACACACGGCACAGTTCTCATCCATGAAACACACACTGCTTTAGAGCAAGAAGCACGCTCTCGCTTTCTAGAGTCTCTAATACAGAGGGAAACATGACTGTGCTCAAAACAAAAGAACTTTGTTTCCTACACACGGACCATATCTAGTGCAACTCTGTTTCTGAGACTGATAAAAACCACAGGTCCTCTAATATCCAATGCTTTTCAGTTTTGAGCGAGAAACGTGTGAGCTTCGTGAACAATGTAGCTTCGTTTGAGCTGAAAAGTGACTTCATTTACCTGAAACAAAGTCTTGCTTGAAGAAAGACACAGAGCCTGGCATTTAACTCCGTTTCTGAAGGGAAACACACGGCACAGTTCTCATCCATGAAACACACTCTGCTTTAGAGCAAGAAGCACGCTCTTGATTTCTAGAGTCTCTAATACAGAGGGAAACGTGAGTGTGCTCAGAACAAAAGAACTGTGTTTCATACACACACGGACCATATGTAGTTCAACTCTGTTTGTGAAACTGATACAAACCACAGGTCCTCTAACATCCAATGCTTTTCAGTTAAGAGCGAGAAACCTGTGAGCTTCGTGAACAATGTAGCTTCCTTTGAGCTGAAAAGTGACTGCGTTTACCTGAAACGAAGTATTGCTTCTAGGAAGACACACGCTTGGCATTTAACTCCGTTTCTGAAGGGAAACACACGGCACAGTTCTCATCCATGAAACACACTCTGCTTTAGAGCAAGAAGCACGTTCTTGATTTCTAGAGTCTCTAATACAGAGGGAAACGTGAGTGTGCTCAGAACAATAGAACTGTGTTTCCTACACACACGGACCATATCTAGTTCAACTCTGTTTCTGAAACTGATACAACATCCAATACTTTTTAGTTAAGAGCGAGAAACGTGTGAGCTTCGTGAACAATGTAGCTTCGTTTGAGCTGAAAAGTGACTGCGTTTACCTGAAACGAAGTCTTGCTTGTAGGAAGACACACGCCTGGCATTTAACTCTGTTTCTAAAGGGAAACACAGGGCCCAGTTCTCATCCATGAAACACACTCTGCTTCAGAGCAAGAAGCACGCTCTTGATTTCTAGAGTCTCTAATACAGAGGGAAACGTGAGTGTGCTCAGAACAAAAGAACTGTGTTTCCTACATACACGGACCATATATAGTTCAACTCTGTTTCTGAAACTGAAAGAATCTACTGGTACTCAAACATCCAATGCTTTTCAGTTAAGAGCGAGAAACGTGTGAGCTTTGTAAACAATGTAGCTTCCTTAGAGCTGTAATTGACTGAGTTTACGAGAAACGAAGTCTTGCTTGAAGGAAGACACAAATCCTGGCATTTAACTCCGTTTTTGAAGGGAAACACACAGCACAGTTCTCATCCATGAAACACACTCTGGTTTAGAGCAAGAAGCACGATCTTGATTTCTAGAGTCTCTAATACAGAGGGAAACTTGAGTGTGCTTAGAACAAAAGAACGGTGTTTCCTACACACACGAACAATATCTAGTTCAACTTTCTTTCTGAAACTGAAACAAACCACAGGTCCTCTAACATCCAATGCTTTTCAGTTAAGAGCGAGATACGTGTGAGCTTTGTGAACAATGTAGCTTCCTTTGAGCTTAAAAGTGACTGCGTTTACCTGAAACGAAGTCTTGCTTGAAGGAAGACACAGAGCCTGGCATTGAACTCCGTTTCTGAAGGGAAACACAGGGCACAGTTCTCATCCATGAAACACACTCTGCTTTAGAGCAAGAAGCACGCTCTTGATTTCTAGAATCTGTAATACAGAGGAAAAAGTGAGTGTGCTCAGAACAAAAGAACTGTGTTTCCTACACACACGGACCATATCTAGTTCAACTCTGTTTCTTAAACTGATACAAACCACAGGTCCACTAACATCCAATGCTTTTCAGTTAAGAGCGAGAAACGTGTGAGCTTCGTGAACAATGTAGCTTCGCTAGAGCTGAAAAATGACTGCGTTTACCTGAAACGAAGTCTTGCTTTAAGAAACACACAGAGCCTGGCATTTAACTCCATTTCTGAAGGGAAACACACGGCACAGTTCTCATGCATGAAACACATTCTGCTTTAGAGCAAGAAGCACGCTCTTGCTTTCTAGAATCTCTAATACAGAGGAAAACGTGAGTGTGCTCAGAACAAAAGAAATGTGTTTCCTACACACATGGACCATATCTAGTTCAACTCTGTTTATGAAACTGATAGAATCCACAGGTCCTCTAACATCCAATACTTTTTAGTTAAGAGCGAGAAACGTGTGAGCTTCGTGAACAATGTAGCTTCGTTTGAGCTGAAAAGTGACTGCGTTTACCTGAAACGAACTCTTGCTTGTAGGAAGACACACGCCTGGCATTTAACTCCGTTTCTGAAGGGAAACACAGGGCCCAGTTCTCATCCATGAAACACACTCTGCTTTAGAGCAAGAAGCACGCTCTTGATTTCTAGAGTCTCTAATACAGAGGGAAACGTGAGTGTGCTCAGAACAAAAGAACTGTGTTTCCTACATACACAGACCATATCTAGTTCAACTCTGTTTCTGAAACTGAAAGAATCTACTGGTACTCAAACATCCAATGCTTTTCCGTTAAGAGCGAGAAACGTGTGAGCTTTGTAAACAATGTAGCTTCCTTAGAGCTGTAATTGACGGCGTTTACCAGAAACGAAGTCTTCCTTGAAGGAAGACACAGAGCCTGGCATTTAACTCCGTTTTTGAAGGGAAACACACAGCACAGTTCTCATCCATGAAACACACTCTGCTTTAGAGCAAGGAGCACGATCTTGATTTCTAGAGTCTCTAATACAGAGGGAAACTTGAGTGTGCTTAGAACAAAAGAACGGTGTTTCCTACACACACGAACAATATCTAGTTCAACTCTCTTTCTGAAACTGAAACAAACCACAGGTCCTCTAACCACCAATGCTTTTCAGTTAAGAGCGAGATACGTGTGAGCTTTGTGAACAATGTAGCTTCCTTTCAGCTTAAAAGTGACTGCGTTCACCTGAAACGAAGTCTTGCTTGAAGGAAGACACAGAGCCTGGCATTGAACTCCGTTTCTGAAGGGAAACACAGGGCACAGTTCTCATCCATGAAACACACTCTGCTTTAGAGCAAGAAGCACGCTCTTGATTTCTAGAATCTGTAATACAGAGGGAAAAGTGAGTGTGCTCAGAACAAAAGAACTGTGTTTCCTACACACACGGACCATATCTAGTTCAACTCTGTTTCTTAAACTAATACAAACCACATGTCCACTAACATCCAATGCTTTTCAGTTAAGAGCGAGAAACGTGTGAGCTTCGTGAACAATGTAGCTTCGCTAGAGCTGAAAAATGACTGCGTTTACCTGAAACGAAGTCTTCCTTGAAGAAACACACAGAGCCTGGCATTTAACTCCATTTCTGAAGGGAAACACACGGCACAGTTCTCATGCATGAAACACATTCTGCTTTAGAGCAAGAAGCACGCTCTTGCTTTCTAGAATCTCTAATAAAGAGGGAAACGTGAGTGTGCTCAGAACAAAAGAAATGTGTTTCCCACACACATGGACCATATCTAGTTCAACTCTGTTTATGAAACTGATAGAATCCACAGGTCCTCTAACATACAATGCTTTTCAGTTAAGAGCGAGAAACCTGTGAGCTTCGTGAACAATGTAGCTTTCTTTGAGGTGAAAATTGACAGCGTTTACCTTAAACGAAGTTTTGCTTGTAGGAAGACACACGCCTGGCATTTAATTCCGTTTCTGAAGGGAAACACACGGCACAGTTCTCATCCATGAAACACACACTGCTTTAGAGCAAGAAGCACGCTCTCGCTTTCTAGAGTCTCTAATACAGAGGGAAACATGACTGTGCTCAAAACAAAAGAACTTTGTTTCCTACACACGGACCATATCTAGTGCAACTCTGTTTCTGAGACTGATAAAAACCACAGGTCCTCTAATATCCAATGCTTTTCAGTTAAGAGCGAGAAACGTGTGAGCTTCGTGAACAATGTAGCTTCGTTTGAGCTGAAAAGTGACTTCATTTACCTGAAACAAAGTCTTGCTTGAAGAAAGACACAGAGCATGGCATTAAAATCCGTTTTTGAATGGAAACACACGGCACAGTTCTCATCCATGAAACACACTCTGCTTTAGAGCAAGAAGCACGCTCTTGATTTCTAGAGTCTCTAATACAGAGGGAAACGTGAGTGTGCTCAGAACAATAGAACTGTGTTTCCTACACACACGGACCATATCTAGTTCAACTCTGTTTGTGAAACTGATACAAACCACAGGTCCTCTAACATCCAATGCTTTTCAGTTAAGAGCGAGAAACCTGTGAGCTTCGTGAACAATGTAGCTTCCTTTGAGCTGAAAAGTGACTGCGTTTACCTGAAACGAAGTATTGCTTCTAGGAAGACACACGCTTGGCATTTAACTCCGTTTCTGAAGGGAAACACACGGCACAGTTCTCATCCATGAAACACACTCTGCTTTAGAGCAAGAAGCACGTTCTTGATTTCTAGAGTCTCTAATACAGAGGGAAACATGAGTGTGCTCAGAACAATAGAACTGTGTTTCCTACACACACGGACCATATCTAGTTCAACTCTGTTTCTGAAACTGATACAAACCACAGGTCCTCTAACATCCAATACTTTTTAGTTAAGAGCGAGAAACGTGTGAGCTTCGTGAACAATGTAGCTTCGTTTGAGCTGAAAAGTGACTGCGTTTACCTGAAACGAAGTCTTGCTTGTAGGAAGACACACGCCTGGCATTTAACTCTGTTTCTAAAGGGAAACACAGGGCCCAGTTCTCATCCATGAAACACACTCTGCTTCAGAGCAAGAAGCACGCTCTTGATTTCTAGAGTCTCTAATACAGAGAGAAACGTGAGTGTGCTCAGAACAAAAGAACTGTGTTTCCTACATACACGGACCATATATAGTTCAACTCTGTTTCTGAAACTGAAAGAATCTACTGGTACTCAAACATCCAATGCTTTTCAGTTAAGAGCGAGAAACGTGTGAGCTTTGTAAACAATGTAGCTTCCTTAGAGCTGTAATTGACTGCGTTTACCAGAAACGAAGTCTTCCTTGAAGGAAGACACAGAGCCTGGCATTTAACTCCGTTTTTGAAGGGAAACACACAGCACAGTTCTCATCCATGAAACACACTCTGCTTTAGAGCAAGGAGCACGATCTTGATTTCTAGAGTCTCTAATACAGAGGGAAACTTGAGTGTGCTTAGAACAAAAGAACGGTGTTTCCTACACACACGAACAATATCTAGTTCAACTCTCTTTCTGAAACTGAAACAAACCACAGGTCCTCTAACATCCAATGCTTTTCAGTTAAGAGCGAGATACGTGTGAGCTTTGTGAACAATGTAGCTTCCTTTCAGCTTAAAAGTGACTGCGTTCACCTGAAACGAAGTCTTGCTTGAAGGAAGACACAGAGCCTGGCATTGAACTCCGTTTCTGAAGGGAAACACAGGGCACAGTTCTCATCCATGAAACACACTCTGCTTTAGAGCAAGAAGCACGCTCTTGATTTCTAGAATCTGTAATACAGAGGGAAAAGTGAGTGTGCTCAGAACAAAAGAACTGTGTTTCCTACACACACGGACCATATCTAGTTCAACTCTGTTTCTTAAACTAATACAAACCACATGTCCACTAACATCCAATGCTTTTCAGTTAAGAGCGAGAAACGTGTGAGCTTCGTGAACAATGTAGCTTCGCTAGAGCTGAAAAATGACTGCGTTTACCTGAAACGAAGTCTTCCTTGAAGAAACACACAGAGCCTGGCATTTAACTCCATTTCTGAAGGGAAACACACGGCACAGTTCTCATGCATGAAACACATTCTGCTTTAGAGCAAGAAGCACGCTCTTGCTTTCTAGAATCTCTAATAAAGAGGGAAACGTGAGTGTGCTCAGAACAAAAGAAATGTGTTTCCCACACACATGGACCATATCTAGTTCAACTCTGTTTATGAAACTGATAGAATCCCCAGGTCCTCTAACATACAATGCTTTTCAGTTAAGAGCGAGAAACCTGTGAGCTTCGTGAACAATGTAGCTTTCTTTGAGGTGAAAATTGACAGCGTTTACCTTAAACGAAGTTTTGCTTGTAGGAAGACACACGCCTGGCATTTAATTCCGTTTCTGAAGGGAAACACACGGCACAGTTCTCATCCATGAAACACACACTGCTTTAGAGCAAGAAGCACGCTCTCGCTTTCTAGAGTCTCTAATACAGAGGGAAACATGACTGTGCTCAAAACAAAAGAACTTTGTTTCCTACACACGGACCATATCTAGTGCAACTCTGTTTCTGAGACTGATAAAAACCACAGGTCCTCTAATATCCAATGCTTTTCAGTTAAGAGCGAGAAACGTGTGAGCTTCGTGAACAATGTAGCTTCGTTTGAGCTGAAAAGTGACTTCATTTACCTGAAACAAAGTCTTGCTTGAAGAAAGACACAGAGCCTGGCATTTAAATCCGTTTCTGAATGGAAACACACGGCACAGTTCTCATCCATGAAACACACTCTGCTTTAGAGCAAGAAGCACGTTCTTGATTTCTAGAGTCTCTAATACAGAGGGAAACGTGAGTGTGCTCAGAACAATAGAACTGTGTTTCCTACACACACGGACCATATCTAGTTCAACTCTGTTTGTGAAACTGATACAAACCACAGGTCCTCTAACATCCAATGCTTTTCAGTTAAGAGCGAGAAACCTGTGAGCTTCGTGAACAATGTAGCTTCCTTTGAGCTGAAAAGTGACTGCGTTTACCTGAAACGAAGTATTGCTTCTAGGAAGACACACGCTTGGCATTTAACTCCGTTTCTGAAGGGAAACACACGGCACAGTTCTCATCCATGAAACACACTCTGCTTTAGAGCAAGAAGCACGTTCTTGATTTCTAGAGTCTCTAATACAGAGGGAATCGTGAGTGTGCTCAGAACAATAGAACTGTGTTTCCTACACACACGGACCATATCTAGTTCAACTCTGTTTCTGAAACTGATACAAACCACAGGTCCTCTAACATCCAATACTTTTTAGTTAAGAGCGAGAAACGTGTGAGCTTCGTGAACAATGTAGCTTCGTTTGAGCTGAAAAGTGACTGCGTTTACCTGAAACGAAGTCTTGCTTGTAGGAAGACACACGCCTGGCATTTAACTCCGTTTCTAAAGGGAAACACTGGGCCCAGTTCTCATCCATGAAACACACTCTGCTTCAGAGCAAGAAGCACGCTCTTGATTTCTAGAGTCTCTAATACAGAGGGAAACGTGAGTGTGCTCAGAACAAAAGAACTGTGTTTCCTACATACACGGACCATATATAGTTCAACTCTGTTTCTGAAACTGAAAGAATCTACTGGTACTCAAACATCCAATGCTTTTCAGTTAAGAGCGAGAAACGTGTGAGCTTTGTAAACAATGTAGCTTCCTTAGAGCTGTAATTGACTGAGTTTACGAGAAAAGAAGTCTTGCTTGAAGGAAGACACAAAGCCTGGCATTTAACTCCGTTTTTGAAGGGAAACACACAGCACAGTTCTCATCCATGAAACACACTCTGCTTTAGAGCAAGAAGCACGATCTTGATTTCTAGAGTCTCTAATACAGAGGGAAACTTGAGTGTGCTTAGAACGAAAGAACGGTGTTTCCTACACACACGAACAATATCTAGTTCAACTTTCTTTCTGAAAGTGAAACAAACCACAGGTCCTCTAACATCCAATGCTTTTCAGTTAAGAGCGAGATACGTGTGAGCTTTGTGAACAATGTAGCTTCCTTTGAGCTTAAAAGTGACTGCGTTTACCTGAAACGAAGTCTTGCTTGAAGGAAGACACAGAGCCTGGCATTGAACTCCGTTTCTGAAGGGAAACACAGGGCACAGTTCTCATCCATGAAACACACTCTGCTTTAGAGCAAGAAGCAAGCTCTTGATTTCTAGAATCTGTAATACAGAGGGAAAAGTGAGTGTGCTCAGAACAAAAGAACTGTGTTTCCTACACACACGGACCATATCTAGTTCAACTCTGTTTCTTAAACTGATACAAACCACAGGTCCACTAACATCCAATGCTTTTCAGTTAAGAGCGAGAAACGTGTGAGCTTCGTGAACAATGTAGCTTCGCTAGAGCTGAAAAATGACTGCGTTTACCTGAAACGAAGTCTTGCTTGAAGAAACACACAGAGCCTGGCATTTAACTCCATTTCTGAAGGGAAACACACGGCACAGTTCTCATGCATGAAACACATTCTGCTTTAGAGCAAGAAGCACGCTCTTGCTTTCTAGAATCTCTAATACAGAGGAAAACGTGAGTGTGCTCAGAACAAAAGAAATGTGTTTCCTACACACATGGACCATATCTAGTTCAACTCTGTTTATGAAACTGATAGAATCCACAGGTCCTCTAACATACAATGCTTTTCAGTTAAGAGCGAGAAACCTGTGAGCTTCGTGAACAATGTAGCTTCGCTTGAGCTGAAAAATGACTGCGTTTACCTGAAACGAAGTCTTGCTTGAAGAAACACCCAGAGACTGGCATTTAACTCCATTTCTGAAGGGAAACACACGGCACAGTTCTCATGCATGAAACACATTCTGCTTTGGAGCAAGAATCACGCTCTTGCTTTCTAGAATCTCTAATACAGAGGGAAACGCGAGTGTGCTCAGAACAAAAGAAATGTGTTTCCTACATACATGGACCATATCTAGTTCAACTCTGTTTATGAAACTGATAGAATCCACAGGTCCTCTAACATCCAATGCTTTTCAGTTAAGAGCGAGAAACGTGTGAGCTTCGTGAACAATGTAGCTTCCTTTGAGGTAAAAAGTGACTGCGTTTACCTGAAATGAAGTCTTGATTGTAGGAAGACACACACCTGGCATTTAACTCCGTTTCTGAAGGGAAACACACGGCACACTTCTGATCCATGAAACACACTCTGCTTTAGAGCAAGAAGCACGCTCTTGCTTTCTAGAATCTCTAATACAGAGGGAAACGTGAGTGTGCTCAAAACAAAGAAGTGTGTTTCCTACACACGGACCATATCTAGTTCAACTCTGTTTCTGAAACGGATACAAACCACAGGTCCTCTAACATCCAATGCTTTTCAGTTAAGAGCGAGAAACGTGTGAGCTTTGTGAACAATGTAGCTTCCTTTGATCCGAGAAGTGACTGTGTTTACCTGAAACGAAGTCTTGCTTGAAGGAAGACACAGAGCTTGGCATTTAACTCCGTTTCTGAAGGGAAACACAAGGCACAGTTCTCATCCATGAAACACACTCTGCTTTACAGTAAGAAGCACGCTCTTGCTTTCTAGAATCTTTAATACAGAGGGAAATGTGAGTGTGCTCAGAACAAAAGAACTATGTTTCCTACACACACGGACCAAATCTAGTTCAACTCTGTTTATGAAACTGATAGAATCCACAGGTCCTCTAACATCCAATGCTTTTCAGTTAAGAGCGAGAAACCTGTGAGCTTCGTGAACAATGTAGCTTCATTTGAGCTGAAAAGTGTCTGAGTTTACCTGAAAGGAAGTCAGGCTTGAAGAAAAACACAGTTCTGGCAATTAACTCCGATTCTGAAGGGAAACACAGGGCACAGTTCTCATCCATGAAACACACTCTGCTTTAGAGCAAGAAGCATGCTCTTTCTTTCTAGAGTCTCTAACACAGAGGTAAACGTGATTGTGCTCAGAACAAAAGAATTGTGTTTCCTACACACATGGACCATATCTAGTTCAACTCTCTTTCTGAAACTGATACAAACCACAGGTCCTCTAACATCCAATACTTTTCAGTTAAGAGCGAGAAACCTGTGAGCTTCGTGAACAATGTAGCTTTCTTTGAGGTGAAAATTGACAGCGTTTACCTTAAACGAAGTTTTGCTTGTAGGAAGACACACGCCTGGCATTTAATTCCGTTTCTGAAGGGAAACACACGGCACAGTTCTCATCCATGAAACACACACTGCTTTAGAGCAAGAAGCACGCTCTCGCTTTCTAGAGTCTCTAATACAGAGGGAAACATGACTGTGCTCAAAAAAAAAGAACTTTGTTTCCTACACACGGACCATATCTAGTGCAACTCTGTTTCTGAGACTGATAAAAACCACAGGTCCTCTAATATCCAATGCTTTTCAGTTAAGAGCGAGAAACGTGTGAGCTTCGTGAACAATGTAGCTTCGTTTGAGCTGAAAAGTGACTTCATTTACCTGAAACAAAGTCTTGCTTGAAGAAAGACACAGAGCCTGGCATTTAAATCCGTTTCTGAATGGAAACACACGGCACAGTTCTCATCCTTGAAACACACTCTGCTTTAGAGCAAGAAGCACGCTCTTGATTTCTAGAGTCTCTAATACAGAGGGAAACGTGAGTGTGCTCAGAACAAAAGAACTGTGTTTCATACACACACGGACCATATGTAGTTCAACTCTGTTTGTGAAACTGATACAAACCACAGGTCCTCTAACATCCAATGCTTTTCAGTTAAGAGCGAGAAACCTGTGAGCTTCGTGAACAATGTAGCTTCCTTTGAGCTGAAAAGTGACTGCGTTTACCTGAAACGAAGTATTGCTTCTAGGAAGACACACGCTTGGCATTTAACTCCGTTTCTGAAGGGAAACACACGGCACAGTTCTCATCCATGAAACACACTCTGCTTTAGAGCAAGAAGCACGTTCTTGATTTTTAGAGTCTCTAATACAGAGGGAAACGTGAGTGTGCTCAGAACAATAGAACTGTGTTTCCTACACACACGGACCATATCTAGTTCAACTCTGTTTCTGAAACTGATACAAACCACAGGTCCTCTAACATCCAATACTTTTTAGTTAAGAGCGAGAAACGTGTGAGCTTCGTGAACAATGTAGCTTCGTTTGAGCTGAAAAGTGACTGCGTTTACCTGAAACGAAGTCTTGCTTGTAGGAAGACACACGCCTGGCATTTAACTCCGTTTCTAAAGGGAAACACAGGGCCCAGTTCTCATCCATGAAACACACTCTGCTTCAGAGCAAGAAGCACGCTCTTGATTTCTAGAGTCTCTAATACAGAGGGAAACGTGAGTGTGCTCAGAACAAAAGAACTGTGTTTCCTACATACACGGACCATATATAGTTCAACTCTGTTTCTGAAACTGAAAGAATCTACTGGTACTCAAACATCCAATGCTTTTCAGTTAAGAGCGAGAAACGTGTGAGCTTTGTAAACAATGTAGCTTCCTTAGAGCTGTAATTGACTGAGTTTACGAGAAAAGAAGTCTTGCTTGAAGGAAGACACAAAGCCTGGCATTTAACTCCGTTTTTGAAGGGAAACACACAGCACAGTTCTCATCCATGAAACACACTCTGCTTTAGAGCAAGAAGCACGATCTTGATTTCTAGAGTCTCTAATACAGAGGGAAACTTGAGTGTGCTTAGAACAAAAGAACGGTGTTTCCTACACACACGAACAATATCTAGTTCAACTTTCTTTCTGAAACTGAAACAAACCACAGGTCCTCTAACATCCAATGCTTTTCAGTTAAGAGCGAGATACGTGTGAGCTTTGTGAACAATGTAGCTTCCTTTGAGCTTAAAAGTGACTGCGTTTACCTGAAACGAAGTCTTGCTTGAAGGAAGACACAGAGCCTGGCATTGAACTCCGTTTCTGAAGGGAAACACAGGGCACAGTTCTCATCCATGAAACACACTCTGCTTTAGAGCAAGAAGCAAGCTCTTGTTTTCTAGAATCTGTAATACAGAGGGAAAAGTGAGTGTGCTCAGAACAAAAGAACTGTGTTTCCTACACACACGGACCATATCTAGTTCAACTCTGTTTCTTAAACTGATACAAACCACAGGTCCACTAACATCCAATGCTTTTCAGTTAAGAGCGAGAAACGTGTGAGCTTCGTGAACAATGTAGCTTCGCTAGAGCTGAAAAATGACTGCGTTTACCTGAAACGAAGTCTTGCTTGAAGAAACACACAGAGCCTGGCATTTAACTCCATTTCTGAAGGGAAACACACGGCACAGTTCTCATGCATGAAACACATTCTGCTTTAGAGCAAGAAGCATGCTCTTGCTTTCTAGAATCTCTAATACAGAGGAAAACGTGAGTGTGCTCAGAACAAAAGAAATGTGTTTCCTACACACATGGACCATATCTAGTTCAACTCTGTTTATGAAACTGATAGAATCCACAGGTCCTCTAACATACAATGCTTTTCAGTTAAGAGCGAGAAACCTGTGAGCTTCGTGAACAATGTAGCTTCGCTTGAGCTGAAAAATGACTGCGTTTACCTGAAACGAAGTCTTGCTTGAAGAAACACCCAGAGACTGGCATTTAACTCCATTTCTGAAGGGAAACACACGGCACAGTTCTCATGCATGAAACACATTCTGCTTTGGAGCAAGAATCACGCTCTTGCTTTCTAGAATCTCTAATACAGAGGGAAACGTGAGTGTGCTCAGAACAAAAGAAATGTGTTTCCTACATACATGGACCATATCTAGTTCAACTCTGTTTATGAAACTGATAGAATCCACAGGTCCTCTAACATCCAATGCTTTTCAGTTAAGAGCGAGAAACGTGTGAGCTTTGTAAACAATGTAGCTTCCTTAGAGCTGTAATTGACTGAGTTTACGAGAAAAGAAGTCTTGCTTGAAGGAAGACACAAAGCCTGGCATTTAACTCCGTTTTTGAAGGGAAACACACAGCACAGTTCTCATCCATGAAACACACTCTGCTTTAGAGCAAGAAGCACGATCTTGATTTCTAGAGTCTCTAATACAGAGGGAAACTTGAGTGTGCTTAGAACGAAAGAACGGTGTTTCCTACACACACGAACAATATCTAGTTCAACTTTCTTTCTGAAAGTGAAACAAACCACAGGTCCTCTAACATCCAATGCTTTTCAGTTAAGAGCGAGATACGTGTGAGCTTTGTGAACAATGTAGCTTCCTTTGAGCTTAAAAGTGACTGCGTTTACCTGAAACGAAGTCTTGCTTGAAGGAAGACACAGAGCCTGGCATTGAACTCCGTTTCTGAAGGGAAACACAGGGCACAGTTCTCATCCATGAAACACACTCTGCTTTAGAGCAAGAAGCAAGCTCTTGATTTCTAGAATCTGTAATACAGAGGGAAAAGTGAGTGTGCTCAGAACAAAAGAACTGTGTTTCCTACACACACGGACCATATCTAGTTCAACTCTGTTTCTTAAACTGATACAAACCACAGGTCCACTAACATCCAATGCTTTTCAGTTAAGAGCGAGAAACGTGTGAGCTTCGTGAACAATGTAGCTTCGCTAGAGCTGAAAAATGACTGCGTTTACCTGAAACGAAGTCTTGCTTGAAGAAACACACAGAGCCTGGCATTTAACTCCATTTCTGAAGGGAAACACACGGCACAGTTCTCATGCATGAAACACATTCTGCTTTAGAGCAAGAAGCACGCTCTTGCTTTCTAGAAACTCTAATACAGAGGAAAACGTGAGTGTGCTCAGAACAAAAGAAATGTGTTTCCTACACACATGGACCATATCTAGTTCAACTCTGTTTATGAAACTGATAGAATCCACAGGTCCTCTAACATACAATGCTTTTCAGTTAAGAGCGAGAAACCTGTGAGCTTCGTGAACAATGTAGCTTCGCTTGAGCTGAAAAATGACTGCGTTTACCTGAAACGAAGTCTTGCTTGAAGAAACACCCAGAGACTGGCATTTAACTCCATTTCTGAAGGGAAACACACGGCACAGTTCTCATGCATGAAACACATTCTGCTTTGGAGCAAGAATCACGCTCTTGCTTTCTAGAATCTCTAATACAGAGGGAAACGCGAGTGTGCTCAGAACAAAAGAAATGTGTTTCCTACATACATGGACCATATCTAGTTCAACTCTGTTTATGAAACTGATAGAATCCACAGGTCCTCTAACATCCAATGCTTTTCAGTTAAGAGCGAGAAACGTGTGAGCTTCGTGAACAATGTAGCTTCCTTTGAGGTAAAAAGTGACTGCGTTTACCTGAAATGAAGTCTTGATTGTAGGAAGACACACACCTGGCATTTAACTCCGTTTCTGAAGGGAAACACACGGCACACTTCTGATCCATGAAACACACTCTGCTTTAGAGCAAGAAGCACGCTCTTGCTTTCTAGAATCTCTAATACAGAGGGAAACGTGAGTGTGCTCAAAACAAAGAAGTGTGTTTCCTACACACGGACCATATCTAGTTCAACTCTGTTTCTGAAACGGATACAAACCACAGGTCCTCTAACATCCAATGCTTTTCAGTTAAGAGCGAGAAACGTGTGAGCTTTGTGAACAATGTAGCTTCCTTTGATCCGAGAAGTGACTGTGTTTACCTGAAACGAAGTCTTGCTTGAAGGAAGACACAGAGCTTGGCATTTAACTCCGTTTCTGAAGGGAAACACAAGGCACAGTTCTCATCCATGAAACACACTCTGCTTTACAGTAAGAAGCACGCTCTTGCTTTCTAGAATCTTTAATACAGAGGGAAATGTGAGTGTGCTCAGAACAAAAGAACTATGTTTCCTACACACACGGACCAAATCTAGTTCAACTCTGTTTATGAAACTGATAGAATCCACAGGTCCTCTAACATCCAATGCTTTTCAGTTAAGAGCGAGAAACCTGTGAGCTTCGTGAACAATGTAGCTTCATTTGAGCTGAAAAGTGTCTGAGTTTACCTGAAAGGAAGTCAGGCTTGAAGAAAAACACAGTTCTGGCAATTAACTCCGATTCTGAAGGGAAACACAGGGCACAGTTCTCATCCATGAAACACACTCTGCTTTAGAGCAAGAAGCATGCTCTTTCTTTCTAGAGTCTCTAACACAGAGGTAAACGTGATTGTGCTCAGAACAAAAGAATTGTGTTTCCTACACACATGGACCATATCTAGTTCAACTCTCTTTCTGAAACTGATACAAACCACAGGTCCTCTAACATCCAATACTTTTCAGTTAAGAGCGAGAAACCTGTGAGCTTCGTGAACAATGTAGCTTTCTTTGAGGTGAAAATTGACAGCGTTTACCTTAAACGAAGTTTTGCTTGTAGGAAGACACACGCCTGGCATTTAATTCCGTTTCTGAAGGGAAACACACGGCACAGTTCTCATCCATGAAACACACACTGCTTTAGAGCAAGAAGCACGCTCTCGCTTTCTAGAGTCTCTAATACAGAGGGAAACATGACTGTGCTCAAAAAAAAAGAACTTTGTTTCCTACACACGGACCATATCTAGTGCAACTCTGTTTCTGAGACTGATAAAAACCACAGGTCCTCTAATATCCAATGCTTTTCAGTTAAGAGCGAGAAACGTGTGAGCTTCGTGAACAATGTAGCTTCGTTTGAGCTGAAAAGTGACTTCATTTACCTGAAACAAAGTCTTGCTTGAAGAAAGACACAGAGCCTGGCATTTAAATCCGTTTCTGAATGGAAACACACGGCACAGTTCTCATCCTTGAAACACACTCTGCTTTAGAGCAAGAAGCACGCTCTTGATTTCTAGAGTCTCTAATACAGAGGGAAACGTGAGTGTGCTCAGAACAAAAGAACTGTGTTTCATACACACACGGACCATATGTAGTTCAACTCTGTTTGTGAAACTGATACAAACCACAGGTCCTCTAACATCCAATGCTTTTCAGTTAAGAGCGAGAAACCTGTGAGCTTCGTGAACAATGTAGCTTCCTTTGAGCTGAAAAGTGACTGCGTTTACCTGAAACGAAGTATTGCTTCTAGGAAGACACACGCTTGGCATTTAACTCCGTTTCTGAAGGGAAACACACGGCACAGTTCTCATCCATGAAACACACTCTGCTTTAGAGCAAGAAGCACGTTCTTGATTTTTAGAGTCTCTAATACAGAGGGAAACGTGAGTGTGCTCAGAACAATAGAACTGTGTTTCCTACACACACGGACCATATCTAGTTCAACTCTGTTTCTGAAACTGATACAAACCACAGGTCCTCTAACATCCAATACTTTTTAGTTAAGAGCGAGAAACGTGTGAGCTTCGTGAACAATGTAGCTTCGTTTGAGCTGAAAAGTGACTGCGTTTACCTGAAACGAAGTCTTGCTTGTAGGAAGACACACGCCTGGCATTTAACTCCGTTTCTAAAGGGAAACACAGGGCCCAGTTCTCATCCATGAAACACACTCTGCTTCAGAGCAAGAAGCACGCTCTTGATTTCTAGAGTCTCTAATACAGAGGGAAACGTGAGTGTGCTCAGAACAAAAGAACTGTGTTTCCTACATACACGGACCATATATAGTTCAACTCTGTTTCTGAAACTGAAAGAATCTACTGGTACTCAAACATCCAATGCTTTTCAGTTAAGAGCGAGAAACGTGTGAGCTTTGTAAACAATGTAGCTTCCTTAGAGCTGTAATTGACTGAGTTTACGAGAAAAGAAGTCTTGCTTGAAGGAAGACACAAAGCCTGGCATTTAACTCCGTTTTTGAAGGGAAACACACAGCACAGTTCTCATCCATGAAACACACTCTGCTTTAGAGCAAGAAGCACGATCTTGATTTCTAGAGTCTCTAATACAGAGGGAAACTTGAGTGTGCTTAGAACAAAAGAACGGTGTTTCCTACACACACGAACAATATCTAGTTCAACTTTCTTTCTGAAACTGAAACAAACCACAGGTCCTCTAACATCCAATGCTTTTCAGTTAAGAGCGAGATACGTGTGAGCTTTGTGAACAATGTAGCTTCCTTTGAGCTTAAAAGTGACTGCGTTTACCTGAAACGAAGTCTTGCTTGAAGGAAGACACAGAGCCTGGCATTGAACTCCGTTTCTGAAGGGAAACACAGGGCACAGTTCTCATCCATGAAACACACTCTGCTTTAGAGCAAGAAGCAAGCTCTTGTTTTCTAGAATCTGTAATACAGAGGGAAAAGTGAGTGTGCTCAGAACAAAAGAACTGTGTTTCCTACACACACGGACCATATCTAGTTCAACTCTGTTTCTTAAACTGATACAAACCACAGGTCCACTAACATCCAATGCTTTTCAGTTAAGAGCGAGAAACGTGTGAGCTTCGTGAACAATGTAGCTTCGCTAGAGCTGAAAAATGACTGCGTTTACCTGAAACGAAGTCTTGCTTGAAGAAACACACAGAGCCTGGCATTTAACTCCATTTCTGAAGGGAAACACACGGCACAGTTCTCATGCATGAAACACATTCTGCTTTAGAGCAAGAAGCATGCTCTTGCTTTCTAGAATCTCTAATACAGAGGAAAACGTGAGTGTGCTCAGAACAAAAGAAATGTGTTTCCTACACACATGGACCATATCTAGTTCAACTCTGTTTATGAAACTGATAGAATCCACAGGTCCTCTAACATACAATGCTTTTCAGTTAAGAGCGAGAAACCTGTGAGCTTCGTGAACAATGTAGCTTCGCTTGAGCTGAAAAATGACTGCGTTTACCTGAAACGAAGTCTTGCTTGAAGAAACACCCAGAGACTGGCATTTAACTCCATTTCTGAAGGGAAACACACGGCACAGTTCTCATGCATGAAACACATTCTGCTTTGGAGCAAGAATCACGCTCTTGCTTTCTAGAATCTCTAATACAGAGGGAAACGTGAGTGTGCTCAGAACAAAAGAAATGTGTTTCCTACATACATGGACCATATCTAGTTCAACTCTGTTTATGAAACTGATAGAATCCACAGGTCCTCTAACATCCAATGCTTTTCAGTTAAGAGCGAGAAACGTGTGAGCTTCGTGAACAATGTAGCTTCCTTTGAGGTAAAAAGTGACTGCGTTTACCTGAAATGAAGTCTTGATTGTAGGAAGACACACACCTGGCATTTAACTCCGTTTCTGAAGGGAAACACATGGCACACTTCTGATCCATGAAACACACTCTGCTTTAGAGCAAGAAGCACGCTCTTGCTTTCTAGAGTCTCTAATACAGAGGGAAACGTGAGTGTGCTCAAAACAAAAGAAGTGTGTTTCCTACACACGGACCATATCTAGTTCAACTCTGTGTCTGAAACTGAAACAAACCACAGGTCCTCTAACATCCAATGCTTTTCAGTTAAGAGCGAGAAACGTGTGAGCTTTGTGAACAATGTAGCTTCCTTTGATCCGAGAAGTGACTGTGTTTACCTGAAACGAAGTCTTGCTTGAAGGAAGACACAGAGCTTGGCATTTAACTCCGTTTCTGAAGGGAAACACACGGCACAGTTCTCATCCATGAAACACACTCTGCTTTACAGTAAGAAGCACGCTCTTGCTTTCTAGAATCTTTAATACAGAGGGAAATGTGAGTGTGCTCAGAACAAAAGAACTATGTTTCCTACACACACGGACCATATCTAGTTCAACTCTGTTTCTGAAACTGATACAAACCACAGGTCCTCTAACATCCAATGCTTTTCACTTAAGAGCGAGAATCCTGTGAGCTTCATGAACAATGTAGCTTCGCTTGAGCTGAAAAATGACTGCGTTTACCTAAAACGAAGTCTTGCTTGAAGAAACACACAGAGCCTGGCATTTAACTCCATTTCTGAAGGAAAACACACGGCACAATTCTCATGCATGAAACACATTCTGCTTTAGAGCAAGAAGCACGCTCTTGCTTTCTAGAATCTCTAATACAGAGGGAAACATGAGTGTGCTCAGAACAAAAGAAATGTGTTTCCTACACACATGGACCATATCTAGTTCAACTCTGTTTATGAAACTGATAGAATCCACAGGTCCTCTAACATCCAATGCTTTTCAGTTAAGAGCGAGAAACCTGTGAGCTTCGTGAACAATGTAGTTTCATTTGAGCTGAAAAGTGTCTGCGTTTACCTGAAAGGAAGTCAGGCTTGAAGAAAAACACAGTTCTGGCAATTAACTCCGATTCTGAAGGGAAACACAGGGCACAGTTCTCATCCATGAAACACACTCTGCTTTAGAGCAAGAAGCATGCTCTTTCTTTCTAGAGTCTCTAACACAGAGGTAAACGTGATTGTGCTCAGAACAAAAGAATTGTGTTTCCTACACACATGGACCATATCTAGTTCAACTCTCTTTCTGAAACTGATACAAACCACAGGTCCTCTAATATACAATGCTTTTCAGTTAAGAGCAAGAAACGTGTGAGCTTCATGAACAATGTAGCTTCCTTTGAGGTAAAAAGTGACTCCGTTTACCTGAAATGAAGTCTTGCTTGTAGGAAGACACACATCTGGCATTTAACTCCGTTTCTGAAGGGAAACACACGGCACACTTCTCATCCATGAAACACACTCTGCTTTAGAACAAGAAGCACGCTCTTGATTTCTAGAGTCTCTAATACAGAGGGAAACGTGAGTGTGCTCAAAACAAAAGTAGTGTGTTTCCTACACACGGACCATATCTAGTTCAACTCTGTTTCTGAAACGGATACAAACCACAGGTCCTCTAACATCCAATGCTTTTCAGTTAAGAGCGAGAAACGTGTGAGCTTTTGAACAATTTAGCTTCCTTTGGCTGAAAAGTGACTGTGTTTACCTGAAACGAAGTCTTGCTTGAAGGAAGACACAGAGCCTGGCATTTAACTCCGTTTCTGAAGGGAAACACACGGCACAGTTCTCATCCATGAAACACACTCTGCTTTAGAGCAATAAGCACGCTCTTGATTTCTAGAGTCTCTAATACAGAGGGAAACGTGAGTGTGCTCAGATAAAATGAACTGTGTTTCCTACACACACGGACCATATCTAATTTAACTCTGTTTCTGAAACTGATACAAACCACAGGTCGTCTAACATCCAATACATTTCAGTTAAGAGCGAGAAACGTGTGAGCTTCGTGAAAAATGTAGCTTTGTTTGAGCTGAAAAGTGACTGCGTTTACCTGTAACGAAGTCTTGCTTGAAGGAAGACACACTCCTGGCATTTAACTCCGTTTCTGAAGGGCAACACAGGGCACAGTTCTCATCCATGAAACACACTCTGCTTTAGAGCAAGAAGCACGCTCTTGATTTCTAGAGACTCTAATACAGAGGGAAACGTGAGTGTTCTCAGAACAAAAGAACTGTGTTTCCTACACACACGGACCACATCTAGTTCAACTCTGTTTCTGAAAGTGATAGAATCCACAGGTCCTCAAACATCCAATGCTTTTCAGTTAAGAGCGAGAAACGTGTGAGTTTCGTGAACAATGTAGCTTCCTTTGAGGTGAAAAGTGACTGTGTTTACCTGAAACGAAGTCTTGCTTGTAGGAAGACACACACCTGGCATTTAACTCCGTTTCTGAAGGGAAACACACGGCACAGTTCTCATCCATGAAACACACTCGGCTTTAGAGCAAGAAGCACGCTCTTGCTTTCTAGAGTCTCTAATACAGAGGGAAACGTGAGTGTGCTCAAAACAAAAGAAGTGTGTTTCCTACACACACAGACCATATCTAGTTCAACTCTGTTTCTGAAACTGATACAAACCACAGGTCCACTAACATCCAATGCTTTTCAGTTAAGAGCGAGAAACGTGTGAGCTTCGTGAACAATGTAGCTTCGCTAGAGCTGAAAAATGACTGCGTTTACCTGAAACGAAGTCTTGCTTGAAGAAACACACAGAGCCTGGCATTTAACTCCATTTCTGAAGGGAAACACACGGCACAGTTCTCATGCATGAAACACATTCTGCTTTAGAGCAAGAAGCATGCTCTTGCTTTCTAGAATCTCTAATACAGAGGAAAACGTGAGTGTGCTCAGAACAAAAGAAATGTGTTTCCTACACACATGGACCATATCTAGTTCAACTCTGTTTATGAAACTGATAGAATCCACAGGTCCTCTAACATACAATGCTTTTCAGTTAAGAGCGAGAAACCTGTGAGCTTCGTGAACAATGTAGCTTCGCTTGAGCTGAAAAATGACTGCGTTTACCTGAAACGAAGTCTTGCTTGAAGAAACACCCAGAGACTGGCATTTAACTCCATTTCTGAAGGGAAACACACGGCACAGTTCTCATGCATGAAACACATTCTGCTTTGGAGCAAGAATCACGCTCTTGCTTTCTAGAATCTCTAATACAGAGGGAAACGTGAGTGTGCTCAGAACAAAAGAAATGTGTTTCCTACATACATGGACCATATCTAGTTCAACTCTGTTTATGAAACTGATAGAATCCACAGGTCCTCTAACATCCAATGCTTTTCAGTTAAGAGCGAGAAACGTGTGAGCTTCGTGAACAATGTAGCTTCCTTTGAGGTAAAAAGTGACTGCGTTTACCTGAAATGAAGTCTTGATTGTAGGAAGACACACACCTGGCATTTAACTCCGTTTCTGAAGGGAAACACATGGCACACTTCTGATCCATGAAACACACTCTGCTTTAGAGCAAGAAGCACGCTCTTGCTTTCTAGAGTCTCTAATACAGAGGGAAACGTGAGTGTGCTCAAAACAAAAGAAGTGTGTTTCCTACACACGGACCATATCTAGTTCAACTCTGTGTCTGAAACTGAAACAAACCACAGGTCCTCTAACATCCAATGCTTTTCAGTTAAGAGCGAGAAACGTGTGAGCTTTGTGAACAATGTAGCTTCCTTTGATCCGAGAAGTGACTGTGTTTACCTGAAACGAAGTCTTGCTTGAAGGAAGACACAGAGCTTGGCATTTAACTCCGTTTCTGAAGGGAAACACACGGCACAGTTCTCATCCATGAAACACACTCTGCTTTACAGTAAGAAGCACGCACTTGCTTTCTAGAATCTTTAATACAGAGGGAAATGTGAGTGTGCTCAGAACAAAAGAACTATGTTTCCTACACACACGGACCATATCTAGTTCAACTCTGTTTCTGAAACTGATACAAACCACAGGTCCTCTAACATCCAATGCTTTTCACTTAAGAGCGAGAATCCTGTGAGCTTCATGAACAATGTAGCTTCGCTTGAGCTGAAAAATGACTGCGTTTACCTAAAACGAAGTCTTGCTTGAAGAAACACACAGAGCCTGGCATTTAACTCCATTTCTGAAGGAAAACACACGGCACAATTCTCATGCATGAAACACATTCTGCTTTAGAGCAAGAAGCACGCTCTTGCTTTCTAGAATCTCTAATACAGAGGGAAACATGAGTGTGCTCAGAACAAAAGAAATGTGTTTCCTACACACATGGACCATATCTAGTTCAACTCTGTTTATGAAACTGATAGAATCCACAGGTCCTCTAACATCCAATGCTTTTCAGTTAAGAGCGAGAAACCTGTGAGCTTCGTGAACAATGTAGTTTCATTTGAGCTGAAAAGTGTCTGCGTTTACCTGAAAGGAAGTCAGGCTTGAAGAAAAACACAGTTCTGGCAATTAACTCCGATTCTGAAGGGAAACACAGGGCACAGTTCTCATCCATGAAACACACTCTGCTTTAGAGCAAGAAGCATGCTCTTTCTTTCTAGAGTCTCTAACACAGAGGTAAACGTGATTGTGCTCAGAACAAAAGAATTGTGTTTCCTACACACATGGACCATATCTAGTTCAACTCTCTTTCTGAAACTGATACAAACCACAGGTCCTCTAATATACAATGCTTTTCAGTTAAGAGCAAGAAACGTGTGAGCTTCATGAACAATGTAGCTTCCTTTGAGGTAAAAAGTGACTCCGTTTACCTGAAATGAAGTCTTGCTTGTAGGAAGACACACATCTGGCATTTAACTCCGTTTCTGAAGGGAAACACACGGCACACTTCTCATCCATGAAACACACTCTGCTTTAGAACAAGAAGCACGCTCTTGATTTCTAGAGTCTCTAATACAGAGGGAAACGTGAGTGTGCTCAAAACAAAAGTAGTGTGTTTCCTACACACGGACCATATCTAGTTCAACTCTGTTTCTGAAACGGATACAAACCACAGGTCCTCTAACATCCAATGCTTTTCAGTTAAGAGCGAGAAACGTGTGAGCTTTTGAACAATTTAGCTTCCTTTGGCTGAAAAGTGACTGTGTTTACCTGAAACGAAGTCTTGCTTGAAGGAAGACACAGAGCCTGGCATTTAACTCCGTTTCTGAAGGGAAACACACGGCACAGTTCTCATCCATGAAACACACTCTGCTTTAGAGCAATAAGCACGCTCTTGATTTCTAGAGTCTCTAATACAGAGGGAAACGTGAGTGTGCTCAGATAAAATGAACTGTGTTTCCTACACACACGGACCATATCTAATTTAACTCTGTTTCTGAAACTGATACAAACCACAGGTCGTCTAACATCCAATACATTTCAGTTAAGAGCGAGAAACGTGTGAGCTTCGTGAAAAATGTAGCTTTGTTTGAGCTGAAAAGTGACTGCGTTTACCTGTAACGAAGTCTTGCTTGAAGGAAGACACACTCCTGGCATTTAACTCCGTTTCTGAAGGGCAACACAGGGCACAGTTCTCATCCATGAAACACACTCTGCTTTAGAGCAAGAAGCACGCTCTTGATTTCTAGAGACTCTAATACAGAGGGAAACGTGAGTGTTCTCAGAACAAAAGAACTGTGTTTCCTACACACACGGACCACATCTAGTTCAACTCTGTTTCTGAAAGTGATAGAATCCACAGGTCCTCAAACATCCAATGCTTTTCAGTTAAGAGCGAGAAACGTGTGAGTTTCGTGAACAATGTAGCTTCCTTTGAGGTGAAAAGTGACTGTGTTTACCTGAAACGAAGTCTTGCTTGTAGGAAGACACACACCTGGCATTTAACTCCGTTTCTGAAGGGAAACACACGGCACAGTTCTCATCCATGAAACACACTCGGCTTTAGAGCAAGAAGCACGCTCTTGCTTTCTAGAGTCTCTAATACAGAGGGAAACGTGAGTGTGCTCAAAACAAAAGAAGTGTGTTTCCTACACACACAGACCATATCTAGTTCAACTCTGTTTCTGAAACTGATACAAACCACAGGTCCTCTAACATCCAATGCTTTACAGTTAAGAGCGAGAAACGTGTGAGCTTTGTGAACAATGTAGCTTCCTTAGAGCTGAAAAGTGACTGCGTTTACCTGAAACGAAGTCTTGCTTGAAGGAAGACACAGAGCCTGCCATTTAACTCCGTTTCTGAAGGGAAACACACGGCACAGTTCTCATCCATGAAACACACTCTGCTTTAGACCAAGAAGCACGCTCTTGATTTCTAGAGTCTCTAATACAGAGGGAAACGTGAGTGTGCCGAGAACAAAAGAACGGTGTGTCCTACACACACGAACAATATCTAGTTCAACTCTCTTTCTGAAACTGAAACAAACCACAGGTCCTCTAACATCCAATGCTTTTCAGTTAAGAGCGAGATCCGTGTGAGCTTTGTGAACAATGTAGCTTCGTTTGAGCTTAAAAGTGACTGCGTTTACCTGAAACGAAGTCTTGCTTGTAGGAAGACACACGTCTGGCATTTAATTCCGTTTCTGAAGGGAAACACACGGCACAGTTCTTATCCATGAAACACACACGGCTTTAGAGCAAGAAGCACGATCTTGATTTCTAGAGTCACTAATACAGAGGGAAACGTGAGTGTGCTCATAACAAAATAACTGTGTTTCCTACACACACGGACCATAACTAGTTCAACTCTGTTTCTGAAACTGATACAAACCACAGGTCCTCTAACATCCAATACTTTTCAGTTAAGAGCGAGAAACGTGTGAGCTTCGTGAACAATGTAGCTTCCTTTGAGCTGAAAAGTGACTGCGTTTACCTGAAACGAAGTCTTGCTAGTAGGAAGACACACGCCTGGCATTTAACTCCGTTTCTGAAAGGAAACACAGGGCCCAGTTCTCATCCATGAAACACAGTCTGCTTTAGTGCAAGAAGCACGCTCTTGATTTCTAGAGTCTCTAATACAGAGGGAAACGTGAGTGTGCTCAGAACAAAAGAACTGTGTTTCCTACACACACGGACCATATCTAGTTCAACTCTGTTTCTGAAACTGATACAAACCACAGGTCCTCTAACATCCAATGCTTTTCAGTTAAGAGCGAAAAACGTGTGAGCTTCGTGAACAATGTAGCTTCCTTTGAGCTGAAAAGTGACTGAGTTTACCAGAAACGAAGTCTTGCTTGTAGGAAGACACAGAGCCTGGCATTTAACTCCGTTTCTGAAGGGAAACACACAGCACAGTTCTCATCCATGAAACACACTCTGCTTTAGAGCAAGGAGCACGCTCTTGATTTCTAGAGTCTCTAATACAGAGGGAAACTTGAGTGTGCTTAGAACAAAAGAACGGTGTTTCCTACACACACGAACAATATCTAGTTCGACTCTCTTTCTGAAACTGAAACAAACCACAGGTCCTCTAACATCCAATGCTTTTCAGTTAAGAGCGAGATACGTGTGAGCTTTGTGAACAATGTAGCTTTGTTTGAGCTTAAAAGTGACTGCGTTTACCTGAAACGAAGTCTTGCTTGAAGGAAGACACAGGGCCTGTCATTGAACTCCGTTTCTGAAGGGAAACACAGGGCACAGTTCTCATCCATGAAACACACTCTGCTTTAGAGCAAGAAGCACGCTCTTGATTTCTAGAATCTCTAATACAGAGGGAAACGTGAGTGTGCTCAGAACAAAAGAACTGTGTTTCCTACACACACGGACCATACCTAGTTCAACTCTGTTTCTGAAACTGATACAAACCACAGGTCCACTAACATCCAATGCTTTTCAGTTAAGAGCGAGAAACGTGTGAGCTTCGTGAACAATGTAGCTTCGCTTGAGCTGAAAAATGACTGCGTTTACCTGAAAGGAAGTCTTGCTTGTAGGAAGACACACGCCTGGCATTTAACTCCGTTTCTGAAGGGAAACACAGGGAACAGTTGTCATCCATGAACCACACTCTGCTTTAGAGCAAGAAGCACGCTCTTGATTTCTAGAGTCTTTAATACAGAGGGAAACGTGAGTATGCTCAGAAACAAAGAACTGTGTTTCCTACACACATGGACCATATCTAGTTCAACTCTGTTTCTGAAACTCATAGACACCACAGGTCCTCTAACATCCAATGCTTTTCAGTTAAGAGCGAGAAACGTGTGAGTTTGTGAACAATGTAGCTTCCTTTGATCCGAGAAGTGACTGTGTTTACCTGAAACGAAGTCTTGCTTGAAGGAAGACACAGAGCTAGGCATTTAACTCCGTTTCTAAAGGGAAACACACGGCACAGTTCTCATCCATGAAACACACTCTGCTTTAGAGCAAGAAGCACGCTCTTGCTTTCTAGAATCTCTAATACAGAGGGAAATGTGAGTGTGCTCAGAAAAAAAGAACTGTGTTTCCTATACTCACGGACCATATCTAGTTCAACTCTGTTTCTAAAACTGATAAAAACCACAGGTCCTCTAACATCCAGTGCTTTTCACTTAAGAGCGAGAATCGTGTGAGCTTCGTGAACAATGTAGCTTCCTTTGAGGTGAAAAGTGACAGCGTTTACCTTAAACGAAGTCTTGCTTGTAGGAAGACACACGCCTGGCATTTAACTCCGTTTCTGAAGGGAAACACAGGGCACAGTTCTCATCCATGAAACACACTCTGCTTTAGAGCAAGAAGCACGCTCTTGATTTCTAGAGTCTCTAATACAGAGGGAAACGTGAGTGTGCTCAGAACAAAAGAACTGTGTTTCCTACACACACGGACCATATCTAGTTCAACTCTGTTTCTGAAACTGATACAAACCACAGGTCCTCTAACATCCAATACTTTTCAGTTAAGAGCGAGAAACGTGTGAACTTCGTGAACAATGTAGCTTCCTTTGAGGTGAAAAGTGACTGACTTTACCTGAAACAAAGTCTTGCTTATAGGAAGGCACACACCTGGCATTTAACTCCGTTTCTGAAGGGAAACACGAGGCACAGTTCTCATCCATGAAACACACTCTGGTTTAGAGCAAGAAGCACGCTCTTGCTTTCTAGAGTCTCAAATACAGAGGGAAATGTGAGTATGCTCAGAACAAAAGAACTGTTTCCTACACACGGACCATATCTAGTTCAACTCTGTTTCTGAAACTGGTACAAACCACAGGTCCTCTAACATCCAATGCTTTTCAATTAAGAGCGAGAAACGTGTGAGCTTCGTGAACAATGTAGCTTCTTTTGAGCTGAAAAGTGACTGCGTTTACCTGAAACGAAGTCTTGCTTGTAGGAAGACACACGCCTGGCATTTAACTCCGTTTCTGAAGGGAAACACAGGGCAGAGTTCTCATCCATGAAACACACTCTTCTTTAGAGCAAGAAGCACGCTCTTGATTTCTAGAGTCTCTAATACAGAGGGAAACGTGAGTGTGCTCAGATCATAAGAACTGTGTTTCCTACACACACGGACCATATCTAGTTCAACTCTGTTTCTGAAACTGAAAGAATCCACATGTCCTCAAACATCCAATGCTTTTCAGTTAAGAGCGAGAAACGTGTGAGCTTTGTGAATAATGTAGCTTCCTTTGAGCTGAAAAGTGACTGAGTTTACCATAAACGAAGTCTTGCTTGTAGGAAGACACAAAGCCTGGCATTTAACTCCGTTTCTGAAGGGAAACACACAGCACAGTTCTCATTCATGAAACACACTCTGCTTTAGAGCAAGGAGCACGCTCTTGATTTCTAGAGTTTCTAATACAGAGGGAAACTTGAGTGTGCTTAGAACAAAAGAACGGTGTTTCCTATACACACGAACAATATCTAGTTCAACTCTCTTTCTGATACTGAAACAAACCACAGGTCCTCTAACATCCAATGCTTTTCAGTAAAGAGCGATATACGTGTGAGCATTGTGAACAATGTAGCTTCCTTTGAGCTTAAAAGTGACTGCGTTTACCTGAAACGAAGTCTTGCTTGAAGGAAGACACAGGGCCTGTCATTAAACTACGTTTCTGAAGGGAATCACAGGGCACAGTTCTCATCCATGAAACACACTCTGCTTTAGAGCAAGAAGCACGCTCTTGATTTCTAGAATCTCTAATACAGAGCGAAACGTGAGTGTGCTCAGAACAATAGAACTGTGTTTCCTACACACACGGATCATATCTAGTTCAACTCTGCTTCTGAAACTGATACAAACCACAGGTCCACTAACATCCAATGCTTTTCAGTTAAGAGCGAGAAACGTGTGAGCTTCGTGAACAATGTAGCTTCGCTTGAGCTGAAAAATTACTGCGTTTACCTGAAACGAAGTCTTGCTTGAAGAAACACACAGAGCCTGGCATTTAACTCCATTTCTGAAGGGAAACACAGGGAACAGTTCTCATCCATGAAACACACTCTGCTTTAGAGCAAGAAGCACGCTCTTGATTTCTAGAGTCTTTAATACAGAGGGAAACGTGAGTCTGCTCAGAACCAAAGAACTGTGTTTCCTACACACATGGACCATATCTAGTTCAACTCTGTTTCTGAAACTCATAGACACCACAGGTCCTCTAACATCCAATGCTTTTCAGTTAAGAGCGAGAAACCTGTGAGTTTGTGAACAATGTAGAACCTTTGATCCGAGAAGTGACTGTGTTTACCTGAAACGAAGTCTTGCTTGAAGGAAGACACAGAGCTTGGCATTTAACTCCGTTTCTGAAGGGAAACACACGGCACAGTTCTCATCCATGAAACACACTCTGCTTTAGACCAAGAAGCACGCTCTTGCTTTCTAGAATCTCTAATACAGAGGGAAATGTGAGTGTGCCCAGAAAAAAAGAACTGTGTTTCCTATACTCACGGACCATATCTAGTTCAACTCTGTTTCTAAAACTGATAAAAACCACAGGTCCTTTAACATCCAGTGCTTTTCAGTTAAGAGCAAGAAACGTGTGAGCTTCGTGAACAATGTAGCTTCCTTTGAGGTAAAAAGTGACTGCGTTTACCTGAAATGAAGTCTTGCTTGTAGGAAGACACACACCTGGCATTTAACTCCGTTTCTGAAGGGAAACACACGGCACACTTCTCATCCATGAAACACACTCTGCTTTAGAGCAGGAAGCACGCTCTTGCTTTCTAGAGTCTCTAATACAGAGGGAAACGTGAGTGTGCTCAAAAAAAAAGAAGTGTGTTTCCTACACACGGACCATATCTAGTTCAACTCTGTTTCTGAAACTGATACAAACCACAGGTCCTCTAACATCCAATGCTTTTCAGTTAAGAGCGATAAACCTGTGAGCTTTGTGAACAATGTAGCTTCCATTGAGCTGAAAAGTGACTGTGTTTACCTGAAACGAAGTCTTGCTTGAAGGAAGACACAGAGCCTGGCATTTAACTCCGTTTTTGAAGGGAAACACACGGTACAGTTCTCTTCCATGAAACACACTCTGCTTTAGAGCAAGAAGCACGCTCTTGCTTTCTAGAATCTCTAATACAGAGGGAAACGTGAGTGTGCTCAGAACAAAAGAACTGTGTTTCCTACACACACGGACCATATCTAGTTCAACTCTGTTTCTGAAACTGATACAAACCACAGGTCCTCTAACATCCAATACTTTTCAGTTAAGAGCGAGAAACGTGTGAACTTCGTGAACAATGTAGCTTCCTTTGAGGTGAAAAGTGACTGACTTTACCTGAAACAAAGTCTTGCTTATAGGAAGACACACACCTGGCATTTAACTCCGTTTCTGAAGGGAAACACGCGGCACAGTTCTCATCCATGAAACACACTCTGCTTTAGAGCAAGAAGCACGCTCTTGCTTTCTAGAGTCTCAAATACAGAGGGAAATGTGAGTGTGCTCAGAACAAAAGAACTGTTTCCTACACACGGACCATATCTAGTTCAACTCTGTTTCTGAAACTGGTACAAACCACAGGTCCTCTAACATCCAATGCTTTTCAATTAAGAGCGAGAAACGTGTGAGCTTCGTGAACAATGTAGCTTCTTTTGAGCTGAAAAGTGACTGCGTTTACCTGAAACGAAGTCTTGCTTGTAGGAAGACACACGCCTGGCATTTAACTCCGTTTCTGAAGGGAAACACAGGGCAGAGTTCTCATCCATGAAACACACTCTGCTTTAGAGCAAGAAGCACGCTCTTGATTTCTAGAGTCTCTAATACAGAGGGAAACGTGAGTGTGCTCAGATCATAAGAACTGTGTTTCCTACACACACGGACCATATCTAGTTCAACTCTGTTTCTGAAACTGAAAGAATCCACATGTCCTCAAACATCCAATGCTTTTCAGTTAAGAGCGAGAAACGTGTGAGCTTTGTGAATAATGTAGCTTCCTTTGAGCTGAAAAGTGACTGAGTTTACCATAAACGAAGTCTTGCTTGTAGGAAGACACAAAGCCTGGCATTTAACTCCGTTTCTGAAGGGAAACACGCGGCACAGTTCTCATCCATGAAACACACTCTGCTTTAGAGCAAGAAGCACGCTCTTGCTTTCTAGAGTCTCAAATACAGAGGGAAATGTGAGTGTGCTCAGAACAAAAGAACTGTTTCCTACACACGGACCATATCTAGTTCAACTCTGTTTCTGAAACTGGTACAAACCACAGGTCCTCTAACATCCAATGCTTTTCAATTAAGAGCGAGAAACGTGTGAGCTTCGTGAACAATGTAGCTTCTTTTGAGCTGAAAAGTGACTGCGTTTACCTGAAACGAAGTCTTGCTTGTAGGAAGACACACGCCTGGCATTTAACTCCGTTTCTGAAGGGAAACACAGGGCAGAGTTCTCATCCATGAAACACACTCTGCTTTAGAGCAAGAAGCACGCTCTTGATTTCTAGAGTCTCTAATACAGAGGGAAACGTGAGTGTGCTCAGATCATAAGAACTGTGTTTCCTACACACACGGACCATATCTAGTTCAACTCTGTTTCTGAAACTGAAAGAATCCACATGTCCTCAAACATCCAATGCTTTTCAGTTAAGAGCGAGAAACGTGTGAGCTTTGTGAATAATGTAGCTTCCTTTGAGCTGAAAAGTGACTGAGTTTACCATAAACGAAGTCTTGCTTGTAGGAAGACACAAAGCCTGGCATTTAACTCCGTTTCTGAAGGGAAACACACAGCACAGTTCTCATTCATGAAACACACTCTGCTTTACAGCAAGGAGCACGCTCTTGATTTCTAGAGTTTCTAATACAGAGGGAAACTTGAGTGTGCTTAGAACAAAAGAACGGTGTTTCCTATACACACGAACAATATCTAGTTCAACTCTCTTTCTGATACTGAAACAAACCACAGGTCCTCTAACATCCAATGCTTTTCAGTAAAGAGCGATATACGTGTGAGCATTGTGAACAATGTAGCTTCCTTTGAGCTTAAAAGTGACTGCGTTTACCTGAAACGAAGTCTTGCTTGAAGGAAGACACAGGGCCTGTCATTAAACTACGTTTCTGAAGGGAATCACAGGGCACAGTTCTCATCCATGAAACACACTCTGCTTTAGAGCAAGAAGCACGCTCTTGATTTCTAGAATCTCTAATACAGAGCGAAACGTGAGTGTGCTCAGAACAAAAGAACTGTGTTTCCTACACACACGGATCATATCTAGTTCAACTCTGCTTCTGAAACTGATACAAACCACAGGTCCACTAACATCCAATGCTTTTCAGTTAAGAGCGAGAAACGTGTGAGCTTCGTGAACAATGTAGCTTCGCTTGAGCTGAAAAATTACTGCGTTTACCTGAAACGAAGTCTTGCTTGAAGAAACACACAGAGCCTGGCATTTAACTCCATTTCTGAAGGGAAACACAGGGAACAGTTCTCATCCATGAAACACACTCTGCTTTAGAGCAAGAAGCACGCTCTTGATTTCTAGAGTCTTTAATACAGAGGGAAACGTGAGTCTGCTCAGAACCAAAGAACTGTGTTTACTACACACATGGACCATATCTAGTTCAACTCTGTTTCTGAAACTCATAGACACCACAGGTCCTCTAACATCCAATGCTTTTCAGTTAAGAGCGAGAAACCTGTGAGTTTGTGAACAATGTAGCTTCCTTTGATCCGAGAAGTGGCTGTGTTTACCTGAAACGAAGTCTTGCTTGAAGGAAGACACAGAGCTTGGCATTTAACTCCGTTTCTGAAGGGAAACACACGGCACAGTTCTCATCCATGAAACACACTCTGCTTTAGACCAAGAAGCACGCTCTTGCTTTCTAGAATCTCTAATACAGAGGGAAATGTGAGTGTGCCCAGAAAAAAAGAACTGTGTTTCCTATACTCACGGACCATATCTAGTTCAACTCTGTTTCTAAAACTGATAAAAACCACAGGTCCTTTAACATCCAGTGCTTTTCAGTTAAGAGCAAGAAACGTGTGAGCTTCGTGAACAATGTAGCTTCCTTTGAGGTAAAAAGTGACTGCGTTTACCTGAAATGAAGTCTTGCTTGTAGGAAGACACACACCTGGCATTTAACTCCGTTTCTGAAGGGAAACACACGGCACACTTCTCATCCATGAAACACACTCTGCTTTAGAGCAGGAAGCACGCTCTTGCTTTCTAGAGTCTCTAATACAGAGGGAAACGTGAGTGTGCTCAAAAAAAAAGAAGTGTGTTTCCTACACACGGACCATATCTAGTTCAACTCTGTTTCTGAAACTGATACAAACCACAGGTCCTCTAACATCCAATGCTTTTCAGTTAAGAGCGATAAACCTGTGAGCTTTGTGAACAATGTAGCTTCCATTGAGCTGAAAAGTGACTGTGTTTACCTGAAACGAAGTCTTGCTTGAAGGAAGACACAGAGCCTGGCATTTAACTCCGTTTTTGAAGGGAAACACACGGTACAGTTCTCTTCCATGAAACACACTCTGCTTTAGAGCAAGAAGCACGCTCTTGATTTCTAGAGTCTCTAATACAGAGGGAAACGTGAGTGTGCTCAGATCAAAAGAACTGTGTTCCCTACACACACGGACCATATCTAGTTCAACTCTGTTTCTGAAACTGATACAAACCACAGGTCCTCTAACATCCAATGCTTTTCAGTTAAGAGCGATAAACCTGTGAGCTTTGTGAACAATGTAGCTTCCATTGAGCTGAAAAGTGACTGTGTTTACCTGAAACGAAGTCTTGCTTGAAGGAAGACACAGAGCCTGGCATTTAACTCCGTTTTTGAAGGGAAACACACGGTACAGTTCTCTTCCATGAAACACACTCTGCTTTAGAGCAAGAAGCACGCTCTTGCTTTCTAGAATCTCTAATACAGAGGGAAATGTGAGTGTGCTCAGAAAAAAAGAACTGTGTTTCCTATACTCACGGACCATATCTAGTTCAACTCTGTTTCTAAAACTGATAAAAACCACAGGTCCTCTAACATCCAGTGCTTTTCACTTAAGAGCGAGAATCGTGTGAGCTTCGTGAACAATGTAGCTTCCTTTGAGGTGAAAAGTGACAGCGTTTACCTTAAACGAAGTCTTGCTTGTAGGAAGACACACGCCTGGCATTTAACTCCGTTTCTGAAGGGAAACACAGGGCACAGTTCTCATCTATGAAACACACTCTGCTTTAGAGCAAGAAGCACGCTCTTGATTTCTAGAGTCTCTAATACAGAGGGAAACGTGAGTGTGCTCAGAACAAAAGAACTGTGTTTCCTACACACACGGACCATATCTAGTTCAACTCTGTTTCTGAAACTGATACAAACCACAGGTCCTCTAACATCCAATACTTTTCAGTTAAGAGCGAGAAACGTGTGAACTTCGTGAACAATGTAGCTTCCTTTGAGGTGAAAAGTGACTGACTTTACCTGAAACAAAGTCTTGCTTATAGGAAGACACACACCTGGCATTTAACTCCGTTTCTGAAGGGAAACACGCGGCACAGTTCTCATCCATGAAACACACTCTGCTTTAGAGCAAGAAGCACGCTCTTGCTTTCTAGAGTCTCAAATACAGAGGGAAATGTGAGTGTGCTCAGAACAAAAGAACTGTTTCCTACACACGGACCATATCTAGTTCAACTCTGTTTCTGAAACTGGTACAAACCACAGGTCCTCTAACATCCAATGCTTTTCAATTAAGAGCGAGAAACGTGTGAGCTTCGTGAACAATGTAGCTTCTTTTGAGCTGAAAAGTGACTGCGTTTACCTGAAACGAAGTCTTGCTTGTAGGAAGACACACGCCTGGCATTTAACTCCGTTTCTGAAGGGAAACACAGGGCAGAGTTCTCATCCATGAAACACACTCTTCTTTAGAACAAGAAGCACGCTCTTGATTTCTAGAATCTCTAATACAGAGGGAAACGTGAGTGTGCTCAGATCATAAGAACTGTGTTTCCTACACACACGGACCATATCTAGTTCAACTCTGTTTCTGAAACTGAAAGAATCCACATGTCCTCAAACATCCAATGCTTTTCAGTTAAGAGCGAGAAACGTGTGAGCTTTGTGAATAATGTAGCTTCCTTTGAGCTGAAAAGTGACTGAGTTTACCATAAACGAAGTCTTGCTTGTAGGAAGACACAAAGCCTGGCATTTAACTCCGTTTCTGAAGGGAAACACACAGCACAGTTCTCATTCATGAAACACACTCTGCTTTAGAGCAAGGAGCACGCTCTTGATTTCCAGAGTTTCTAATACAGAGGGAAACTTGAGTGTGCTTAGAACAAAAGAACGGTGTTTCCTATACACACGAACAATATCTAGTTCAACTCTCTTTCTGATACTGAAACAAACCACAGGTCCTCTAACATCCAATGCTTTTCAGTAAAGAGCGATATACGTGTGAGCATTGTGAACAATGTAGCTTCCTTTGAGCTTAAAAGTGACTGCGTTTACCTGAAACGAAGTCTTGCTTGAAGGAAGACACAGGGCCTGTCATTAAACTACGTTTCTGAAGGGAATCACAGGGCACAGTTCTCATCCATGAAACACACTCTGCTTTAGAGCAAGAAGCACGCTCTTGATTTCTAGAATCTCTAATACAGAGCGAAACGTGAGTGTGCTCAGAACAAAAGAACTGTGTTTCCTACACACACGGATCATATCTAGTTCAACTCTGCTTCTGAAACTGATACAAACCACAGGTCCACTAACATCCAATGCTTTTCAGTTAAGAGCGAGAAACGTGTGAGCTTCGTGAACAATGTAGCTTCGCTTGAGCTGAAAAATTACTGCGTTTACCTGAAACGAAGTCTTGCTTGAAGAAACACACAGAGCCTGGCATTTAACTCCATTTCTGAAGGGAAACACAGGGAACAGTTCTCATCCATGAAACACACTCTGCTTTAGAGCAAGAAGCACGCTCTTGATTTCTAGAGTCTTTAATACAGAGGGAAACGTGAGTCTGCTCAGAACCAAAGAACTGTGTTTCCTACACACATGGACCATATCTAGTTCAACTCTGTTTCTGAAACTCATAGACACCACAGGTCCTCTAACATCCAATGCTTTTCAGTTAAGAGCGAGAAACCTGTGAGTTTGTGAACAATGTAGCTTCCTTTGATCCGAGAAGTGACTGTGTTTACCTGAAACGAAGTCTTGCTTGAAGGAAGACACAGAGCTTGGCATTTAACTCCGTTTCTGAAGGGAAACACACGGCACAGTTCTCATCCATGAAACACACTCTGCTTTAGACCAAGAAGCACGCTCTTGCTTTCTAGAATCTCTAATACAGAGGGAAATGTGAGTGTGCCCAGAAAAAAAGAACTGTGTTTCCTATACTCACGGACCATATCTAGTTCAACTCTGTTTCTAAAACTGATAAAAACCACAGGTCCTTTAACATCCAGTGCTTTTCAGTTAAGAGCAAGAAACGTGTGAGCTTCGTGAACAATGTAGCTTCCTTTGAGGTAAAAAGTGACTGCGTTTACCTGAAATGAAGTCTTGCTTGTAGGAAGACACACACCTGGCATTTAACTCCGTTTCTGAAGGGAAACACACGGCACACTTCTCATCCATGAAACACACTCTGCTTTAGAGCAGGAAGCACGCTCTTGCTTTCTAGAGTCTCTAATACAGAGGGAAACGTGAGTGTGCTCAAAAAAAAAGAAGTGTGTTTCCTACACACGGACCATATCTAGTTCAACTCTGTTTCTGAAACTGATACAAACCACAGGTCCTCTAACATCCAATGCTTTTCAGTTAAGAGCGATAAACCTGTGAGCTTTGTGAACAATGTAGCTTCCATTGAGCTGAAAAGTGACTGTGTTTACCTGAAACGAAGTCTTGCTTGAAGGAAGACACAGAGCCTGGCATTTAACTCCGTTTTTGAAGGGAAACACACGGTACAGTTCTCTTCCATGAAACACACTCTGCTTTAGAGCAAGAAGCACGCTCTTGATTTCTAGAGTCTCTAATACAGAGGGAAACGTGAGTGTGCTCAGATCAAAAGAACTGTGTTCCCTACACACACGGACCATATCTAGTTCAACTCTGTTTCTGAAACTGATACAAACCACAGGTCCTCTAACATCCAATACTTTTCAGTTAGGAGCGAGACACGTGTGAGCTTCGTGAACAATGTAGCTTTATTTGAGCTGAAAAGTGACTGCGTTTACCTGAAACGAAGTCTTGCTTGTAGGAAGACACACGCCTGGCATTTAACTCCGTTTCTGTAGGGCAACACAGGGCACAGTTCTCATCCATGAAACACACTCTGCTTTAGAGCAAGAAGCACGCTCTTGATTTCTAGAGTCTCTAATACAGAGGGAAATGTGAGTGTGCTCAGAACAAAAGAACTGTGTTTCCTACACAAACGGACCATATCTAGTTCAACTCTGTTTCTGAAAGTGATAGAATCCACAGGTCCTCAAACATCAAATGCTTTTCAATTAAGAGCGAGAAACGTGTGAGTTTCGTGAACAATGTAGCTTCCTTTGAGGTAAAAAGTGACTGTGTTTACCTGAAACGAAGTCTTGCTTGTAGGAAGACACACACCTGGCATTTAACTCCGTTTCTGAAGGGAAACACACGGCACAGTTCTCATCCATGAAACACACTCGGCTTTAGAGCAAGAAGCACGCTCTTGCTTTCTAGAGTCTCTAATACAGAGGGAAACGTGAGTGTGCTCAAAACAAAAGAAGTGTGTTTCCTACACACACGGACCATATCTAGTTCAACTCTGTTTCTGAAACTGATACAAACCACAGGTCCTCTAACATCCAATGCTTTACAGTTAAGAGCGAGAAACGTGTGAGCTTTGTGAACAATGTAGCTTCCTTTGAGCTGAAAAGTGACTGCGTTTACCTGAAACGAAGTCTTGCTTGAAGGAAGACACAGAGCCTGCCATTTAACTCTGATTCTGAAGGGAAACACACGGCACTGTTCTCATCCATGAAACACACTCTGCATTAGAGCAAGAAGCACGCACTTGATTTCTAGAGTCTCTAATACTGAGGGAAACGTGAGTGTGCCGAGAAAAAAAGAACGGTGTGTCCTACACACACGAACAATATCTAGTTCAACTCTCTTTCTGAAACGGAAACAAACCACAGGTCCTCTAACATCCAATGCTTTTCAGTTAAGAGCGAGATCCGTGTGAGCTTTGTGAACAATGTAGCTTCGTTTGAGCTTAAAAGTGACTGCGTTTACCTGAAACGAAGTCTTGCTTGTAGGAAGACACACGCCTGGCATTTAATTCCGTTTCTGAAGGGAAACACACGGCACAGTTCTTATCCATGAAACACACACGGCTTTAGAGCAAGAAGCACGCTCTTGATTTCTAGAGTGTCTAATACAGAGGGAAACGTGAGTGTGCTCAGAACAAAATAACTGTGTTTCCTACACACACGGACCATAACAAGTTCAACTCTGTTTCTGAAACTGATACAAACCACAGGAACTCTAACATCCAATACTTTTCAGTTAAGAGCGAGAAACGTGTGAGCTTCGTGAACAATGTAGCTTCCTTTGAGGTGAAAAGTGACTGCGTTTAACTGAAACAAAGTCTTGCTTATAGGAAGACACACACCTGGCATTTAACTCCGTTTCTGAAGGGAAACACGCGGCAAAGTTCTCATCCATGAAACACAGTCTGCTTTAGAGCAAGAAGCACGCTCTTGCTTTCTAGAGTCTCAAATACAGAGGGAAATGTGAGTGTGCTCAGAACAAAAGAACTGTTTCCTACACACGGACCATATCTAGTTCAACTCTGTTTCTGAAACTGGTACAAACCACAGGTCCTCTAACATCCAATGCTTTTCAATTAAGAGCGAGAAACGTGTGAGCTTCGTGAACTATGTAGCTTCTTTTGAGCTGAAAAGTGACTGCGTTTACCTGAAACGAATTCTTGCTTGTAGGAAGACACACGCCTGGCATTTAACTCCGTTTCTGAAGGGAAACACAGGGCACAGTTCTCATCCATGAAACACACTCTGCTTTAGAGCAAGAAGCACGCTCTTGATTTCTAGAGTCTCTAATACAGAGGGAAACGTGAGTGTGCTCAGATCAAAAGAACTGTGTTTCCTATACACACGGACCATATCTCGTTCAACTCTGTTTCTGAAACTGATACAAACCACAGGTCCTCTAACATCCAATGCTTTTCAGTTAAGAGCGAGAAACGTGTGAGCTTCGTGAACAATGTAGCTTCGCTTGAGCTGAAAAGTGACTGCGTTTACCTGAAATGAAGTCTTGCTTGAAGAAAGACACAGAGCCTGGCATTTAACTCCATTTCTGAATGGAAACACACAGCACAGTTCTCATCCATGAAACACACTCTGCTTTAGAGTAAGAAGCACGCTCTTGCTTTCTAGAATCTGTAATACAGAGGGAAACGTGAGTGTGCTCAGAACAAAAGAACTGTGTTTCCTACACACACGGACCATATCTAGTTCAACTCTGTTTCTGAAACTGAAAGAATCCACAGGTCCTCAAACATCCAATGCTTTACAGTTAAGAGCGAGAAACGTGTGAGCTTTGTGAATAATGTAGCTTCCTTTGAGCTGAAAAGTGAATGAGTTTACCATAAACAAAGTCTTGCTTGTAGGAAGACACAGAGCCTGGCATTTAACTCTGTTTCTGAAGGGAAACACACAGCACAGTTCTCATCCATGAAACACACTCTGCTTTAGAGCAAGGAGCACGCTCTTGATTTCTAGAGTCTCTAATACAGAGGGAAACTTGAGTGTGCTTAGAACAAAAGAACGGTGTTTCCTACACACACGAACAATATCTAGTTCAACTCTCTTTCTGAAACTGAAACAAACCACAGGTCGTCTAACATCCAATGCTTTTCAGTTAAGAGCGAGATACGTGTGAGCTTTGTGAACAATGTAGCTTCCTTTGAGCTTAAAAGTGACAGCGTTTACCTGAAACGAAGTCTTGCTTGAAGGAAGACACAGGGCCTGTCATTGAACTCCGTTTCTGAAGGGAAACACAGGGCACAGTTCTCATCCATGAAACACACTCTGCTTTAGAGCAAGAAGCACGCTCTTGATTTCTAGAATCTCTAATACAGAGGGAAACGTGAGTGTGCTCAGAACAAAAATACTGTGTTTCCTACACACACGGACCATATCTAGTTCAACTCTGTTTCTGAAACTGATACAAACCACAGGTCCACTAACATCCAATGCTTTTCAGTTAAGAGCGAGAAACGTGTGAGCTTCGTGAACAATGTAGCTTCGCTTAAGCTGAAAAATGACTGCGTTTACCTGAAACGAAGTCTTGCTTGAAGAAACACACAGAGCCTGGCATTTAACTCCATTTCTGAAGGGAAACACACGGCACAGTTCTCATGCATGAAACACATTCTGCTTTAGAGCAAGAAGCACGCTCTTGCTTTCTAGAATCTCTAATACAGAGGGAAACGTGAGTGTGCTCAGAACAAAAGAACTGTGTTTCCTACACACACGGACCATATCTAGTTCAACTCTCTTTCTGAATCTGAAACAAACCACAGGTCCTCTAACATCCAATGCTTTTCAGTTAAGAGCGAGAAACGTGTGAGTTTGTGAACAATGTAGCTTCCATTGATCCGAGAAGTGATTGTGTTTACCTGAAACGAAGTCTTGCTTGAAGGAAGACACAGAGCTTGGCATTTAACTCCGTTTCTGAAGGGAAACACACGGCACAGTTCTCATCCATGAAACACACTCTGCTTTAGAGCAAGAAGCACGCTCTTGCTTTCTAGAATCTCTAATACAGAGGAAATTGTGAGTGTGCTCAGATCAAAAGAACTGTGTTTCCTACACACACGGACCATATCTAGTTCAACTCTGTTTCTGAAACTGATACAAACCACAGGTCCTCTAACATCCAATGCTTTTCAGTTAAGAGCGAGAAACGTGTGAGCTTCGTGAACAATGTAGATTCGCTTGAGCTGAAAAGTGACTGCGTTTACCTGAAATGAAGTCTTGCTTGAAGAAAGACACAGAGGCTGGCATTTAACTCCATTTCTGAATGGAAACACACAGCACAGTTCTCATCCATGAAACACACTCTGCTTTAGAACAAGAAGCACGCTCTTGCTTTCTAGAATATCTAATACAGAGGTAAACGTGAGTGTGCTCAGAACAAAAGAACTGTGTTTCCTACACACACGGACCATATCTAGTTCAACTCTGTTTCTGAAACTGAAAGAATCCACAGGTCCTCAAACATCCAATGCTTTTCAGTTAAGAGCGAGAAACGTGTGAGTTTTGTGAACAATGTAGCTTCCTTTGATCCGAGAAGTGACTGTGTTTACCTGAAACGAAGTCTTGCTTGAAGGAAGACACAGAGCTTGGCATTTAACTCCGTTTCTGAAGGGAAACCCAAGGCACAGTTCTCATCCATGAAACACACTCTGCTTTAGAGCAAGAAGCACGCTCTTGCTTTCTAGAATCTCTAATACAGAGGGAAATGTGAGTGTGCTCAGAAAAAAAGAACTGTGTTTCCTATACTCACGGACCATATCTAGTTCAACTCTGTTTCTAAAACTGATAAAAACCACAGGTCCTCTAACATCCAGTGCTTTTCACTTAAGAGGGAGAATCGTGTGAGCTTCGTGAACAATGTAGCTTCCTTTGAGGTGAAAAGTGACAGCGTTTACCTTAAACGAAGTCTTGCTTGTAGGAAGACACACGCCTGGCATTTAACTCCGTTTCTGAAGGGAAACAAACACAGGGCACAGTTCTCATCCATGAAACACACACTGCTTTAGAGCAAGAAGCACGCTCTTGATTTCTAGAGTCTCTAATACAGAGGGAAACGTGAGTGTGCTCAGAACAAAAGAACTGTGTTTCCTACACACACGGACCATATCTAGTTCAACTCTGTTTCTGAAACTGATACAAACGACAGGTCCTCTAACATCCAATACTTTTCAGTTAAGAGCGAGAAACGTGTGAGCTTCGTGAACAATGTAGCTTCCTTTGAGGTGAAAAGTGACTGCGTTTACCTGAAACAAAGTCTTGCTTATAGGAAGACACACACCTGGCATTTAACTCCGTTTCTGAAGGGAAACACATGGCACAGTTCTCATCCATGAAACACACTCTGCTTTAGAGCAAGAAGCATGCTCTTGCTTTCTAGAGTCTCAAATACAGAGGGAAACGTGAGTGTGCTCAGAACAAAAGAACTGTGTTTCCTACACACGGACCATATCTAGTTCAACTCTGTTTCTGAAACTGATACAAACCACAGGGCCTCTAACAACCAATGCTTTTCAATTAAGAGCGAGAAACGTGTGAGCTTCGTGAACAATGTAGCTTCCTTTGAGCTGAAAAGTGACTGAGTTTACCAGAAACGAAGTCTTGCTTGTAGGAAGACACAGAGCCTGGCATTTAACTCCGTTTCTGAAGGGAAACACACAGCACAGTTCTCATCCATGAAACACACTCTGCTTTAGAGCAATGAGCACGCTCTTGATTTCTAGAGTCTCTAATACAGAGGGAAACTTGAGTGTGCTTAGAACAAAAGAACGGTGTTTCCTACACACACGAACAATATCTAGTTCAACTCTCTTTCTGAAACTGAAACAAACCACAGGTCCTCTAACATCCAATGCTTTTCAGTTAAGAGCGAGATACGTGTGAGCTTTGTGAACAATGTAGCTTCCTTTGAGCTGAAAAGTGACAGCGTTTACCTGAAACGAAGTCTTGCTTGAAGGAAGACACAGGGCCTGTCATTGAACTCCGTTTCTGAAGGGAAACACAGGGCACAGTTCTCATCCATGAAACACACTCTACTTTAGAGCAAGAAGCACGCTCTTGATTTCTAGAATCTCTAATACAGAGGGAAACTTGAGTGTGCTCAGAACAAAAATACTGTGTTTCCTATACACACGGACCATATCTAGTTCAACTCTGTTTCTGAAACTGATACAAACCACAGGTCCACTAACATCCAATGCTTTTCAGTTAAGAGCGAGAAACGTGTGAGCTTCGTGAACAATGTAGCTTCGCTTGAGCTGAAAAATGACTGCGTTTACCTGAAACGAAGTCTTGCTTGAAGAAACACACAGAGCCTGGCATTTAACTCCATTTCTGAAGGGAAACACACGGCACAGTTCTCATGCATGAAACACATTCTGCTTTAGAGCAAGAAGCACGCTCTTGCTTTCTAGAATCTCTAATACAGAGGGAAACGTGAGTGTGCTTAGAACAAAAGAACTGTGTTTCCTACACACATGGACTATATCTAGTTCAACTCTCTTTCTGAATCTGAAACAAACCACAGGTCCTCTAACATCCAATGCTTTTCAGTTAAGAGCGAGAAACGTGTGAGCTTCCTGAACAATGTAGCTTCTTTTGAGCTGAAAAGTGACTGCGTTTTCCTGAAACGAAGTCTTGCTTGTAGGAAGACACACGCCTGGCATTTAACTCCGTTTCTGAAGGGAAACACAGGGAACAGTTCTCATCCATGAAACACACTCTGCTTTAGAGCAAGAAGCACGCTCTTGATTTCTAGAGTCTTTAATACAGAGGGAAACGTGAGTCTGCTCAGAACCAAAGAACTGTGTTTCCTACACACATGGACCATATCTAGTTCAACTCTGTTTCTGAAACTCATAGACACCACAGGTCCTCTAACATCCAATGCTTTTCAGTTAAGAGCGAGAAACGTGTGAGTTTGTGAACAATGTAGCTTCCATTGATCCGAGAAGTGACTGTGTTTACCTGAAACGAAGTCTTGCTTGAAGGAAGACACAGAGCTTGGCATTTAACTCCGTTTCTGAAGGGAAACACACGGCACAGTTCTCATCCATGAAACACACTCTGCTTTAGAGCAAGAAGCACGCTATGCTTTCTAGAATCTCTAATACAGAGGGAAATATGAGTGTGCTCAGATCAAAAGAACTGTGTTTCCTACACACACGGACCGTATCTAGTTCAACTCTGTTTCTGAAACTGATACAAACCACAGGTCCTCTAACATCCAATGCTTTTCAGTTAAGAGCGAGAAACGTGTGAGCTTCGTGAACAATGTAGATTCGCTTGAGCTGAAAAGTGACTGCGTTTACCTGAAATGAAGTCTTGCTTGAAGAAAGACACAGAGCCTGGCATTTAACTCCATTTCTGAATGGAAACACAAAGCACAGTTCTCATCCATGAAACACACTCTGCTTTAGAACAAGAAGCACGCTCTTGCTTTCTAGAATCTCTAATACAGAGGGAAACGTGAGAGTGCTCAGAACAAAAGAACTGTGTTTCCTACACACACGGACCATATCTAGTTCAACTCTGTTTCTGAAACTGGTACAAACCACAGGTCCTCTAACATCCAATGCTTTTCAATTAAGAGCGAGAAACGTGTGAGCTTCGTGAACTATGTAGCTTCTTTTGAGCTGAAAAGTGACTGCGTTTACCTGAAACGAATTCTTGCTTGTAGGAAGACACACGCCTGGCATTTAACTCCGTTTCTGAAGGGAAACACAGGGCACAGTTCTCATCCATGAAACACACTCTGCTTTAGAGCAAGAAGCACGCTCTTGATTTCTAGAGTCTCTAATACAGAGGGAAACGTGAGTGTGCTCAGATCAAAAGAACTGTGTTTCCTATACACACGGACCATATCTCGTTCAACGCTGTTTCTGAAACTGATACAAACCACAGGTCCTTTAACATCCAATGCTTTTCAGTTAAGAGCGAGAAACGTGTGAGCTTCGTGAACAATGTAGCTTCGCTTGAGCTGAAAAGTGACTGCGTTTACCTGAAATGAAGTCTTGCTTGAAGAAAGACACAGAGCCTGGCATTTAACTCCATTTCTGAATGGAAACACACAGCACAGTTCTCATCCATGAAACACACTCTGCTTTAGAGTAAGAAGCACGCTCTTGCTTTCTAGAATCTGTAATACAGAGGGAAACGTGAGTGTGCTCAGAACAAAAGAACTGTGTTTCCTACACACACGGACCATATCTAGTTCAACTCTGTTTCTGAAACTGAAAGAATCCACAGGTCCTCAAACATCCAATGCTTTACAGTTAAGAGCGAGAAACGTGTGAGCTTTGTGAATAATGTAGCTTCCTTTGAGCTGAAAAGTGAATGAGTTTACCATAAACGAAGTCTTGCTTGTAGGAAGACACAGAGCCTGGCATTTAACTCCGTTTCTGAAGGGAAACACACAGCACAGTTCTCATCCATGAAACACACTCTGCTTTAGAGCAAGGAGCACGCTCTTGATTTCTAGAGTCTCTAATACAGAGGGAAACTTGAGTGTGCTTAGAACAAAAGAACGGTGTTTCCTACACACACGAACAATATCTAGTTCAACTCTCTTTCTGAAACTGAAACAAACCACAGGTCCTCTAACATCCAATGCTTTTCAGTTAAGAGCGAGATACGTGTGAGCTTTGTGAACAATGTAGCTTCCTTTGAGCTTAAAAGTGACAGCGTTTACCTGAAACGAAGTCTTGCTTGAAGGAAGACACAGGGCCTGTCATTGAACTCCGTTTCTGAAGGGAAACACAGGGCACAGTTCTCATCCATGAAACACACTCTGCTTTAGAGCAAGAAGCACGCTCTTGATTTCTAGAATCTCTAATACAGAGGGAAACGTGAGTGTGCTCAGAACAAAAATACTGTGTTTCCTACACACACGGACCATATCTAGTTCAACTCTGTTTCTGAAACTGATACAAACCACAGGTCCAATAACATCCAATGCTTTTCAGTTAAGAGCGAGAAACGTGTGAGCTTCGTGAACAATGTAGCTTCGCTTAAGCTGAAAAATGACTGCGTTTACCTGAAACGAAGTCTTGCTTGAAGAAACACACAGAGCCTGGCATTTAACTCCATTTCTGAAGGGAAACACACGGCACAGTTCTCATGCATGAAACACATTCTGCTTTAGAGCAAGAAGCACGCTCTTGCTTTCTAGAATCTCTAATACAGAGGGAAACGTGAGTGTGCTCAGAACAAAAGAACTGTGTTTCCTACACACACGGACCATATCTAGTTCAACTCTCTTTCTGAATCTGAAACAAACCACAGGTCCTCTAACATCCAATGCTTTTCAGTTAAGAGCGAGAAACGTGTGAGTTTGTGAACAATGTAGCTTCCATTGATCCGAGAAGTGATTGTGTTTACCTGAAACGAAGTCTTGCTTGAAGGAAGACACAGAGCTTGGCATTTAACTCCGTTTCTGAAGGGAAACACACGGCACAGTTCTCATCCATGAAACACACTCTGCTTTAGAGCAAGAAGCACGCTCTTGCTTTCTAGAATCTCTAATACAGAGGGAAATATGAGTGTGCTCAGATCAAAAGAACTGTGTTTCCTACACACACGGATCGTATCTAGTTCAACTCTGTTTCTGAAACTGATACAAACCACAGGTCCACTAACATCCAATGCTTTTCAGTTAAGAGCGAGAAACGTGTGAGCTTCGTGAACAATGTAGCTTCGCTTGAGCTGAAAAATGACTGCGTTTACCTGAAACGAAGTCTTGCTTGAAGAAACACACAGAGCCTGGCATTTAACTCCATTTCTGAAGGGAAACACACGGCACAGTTCTCATGCATGAAACACATTCTGCTTTAGAGCAAGAAGCACGCTCTTGCTTTCTAGAATCTCTAATACAGAGGGAAACGTGAGTCTGCTTAGAACAAAAGAACTGTGTTTCCTACACACATGGACTATATCTAGTTCAACTCTCTTTCTGAATCTGAAACAAACCACAGGTCCTCTAACATCCAATGCTTTTCAGTTAAGAGCGAGAAACGTGTGAGCTTCCTGAACAATGTAGCTTCTTTTGAGCTGAAAAGTGACTGCGTTTTCCTGAAACGAAGTCTTGCTTGTAGGAAGACACACGCCTGGCATTTAACTCCGTTTCTGAAGGGAAACACAGGGAACAGTTCTCATCCATGAAACACACTCTGCTTTAGAGCAAGAAGCACGCTCTTGATTTCTAGAGTCTTTAATACAGAGGGAAACGTGAGTCTGCTCAGAACCAAAGAACTGTGTTTCCTACACACATGGACCATATCTAGTTCAACTCTGTTTCTGAAACTCATAGACACCACAGGTCCTCTAACATCCAATGCTTTTCAGTTAAGAGCGAGAAACGTGTGAGTTTGTGAACAATGTAGCTTCCATTGATCCGAGAAGTGACTGTGTTTACCTGAAACGAAGTCTTGCTTGAAGGAAGACACAGAGATTGGCATTTAACTCCGTTTCTGAAGGGAAACACACGGCACAATTCTCATCCATGAAACACACTCTGCTTTAGAGCAAGAAGCACGCTCTTGCTTTCTAGAATCTCTAATACAGAGGGAAATATGAGTGTGCTCAGATCAAAAGAACTGTGTTTCCTACACACACGGACCGTATCTAGTTCAACTCTGTTTCTGAAACTGATACAAACCACCGGTCCTCTAACATCCAATGCTTTTCAGTTAAGAGCGAGAAACGTGTGAGCTTCGTGAACAATGTAGATTCGCTTGAGCTGAAAAGTGACTGCGTTTACCTGAAATGAAGTCTTGCTTGAAGAAAGACACAGAGCCTGGCATTTAACTCCATTTCTGAATGGAAACACACAGCACAGTTCTCATCCATGAAACACACTCTGCTTTAGAACAAGAAGCACGCTCTTGCTTTCTAGAATCTCTAATACAGAGGGAAACGTGAGAGTGCTCAGAACAAAAGAACTGTGTTTCCTACACACACGGACCATATCTAGTTCAACTCTGCTTCTGAAACTGAAAGAATCCACAGGTCCTCAAACATCCAATGCTTTTCAGTTAAGAGCGAGAAACGTGTGAGTTTTGTGAACAATGTAGCTTCCTTTGATCCGAGAAGTGACTGTGTTTACCTGAAACGAAGTCTTGCTTGAAGGAAGACACAGAGCTTGGCATTTAACTCCGTTTCTGAAGGGAAACACAAGGCACAGTTCTCATCCATGAAACACACTCTGCTTTAGAGCAAGAAGCACGCTCTTGCTTTCTAGAATCTCTAATACAGAGGGAAATGTGAGTGTGCTCAGAAAAAAAGAACTGTGTTTCCTATACTCACGGACCATATCTAGTTCAACTCTGTTTCTAAAACTGATAAAAACCACAGGTCCTCTAACATCCAGTGCTTTTCACTTAAGAGGGAGAATCGTGTGAGCTTCGTGAACAATGTAGCTTCCTTTGAGGTGAAAAGTGACAGCGTTTACCTTAAACGAAGTCTTGCTTGTAGGAAGACACACGCCTGGCATTTAACTCCGTTTCTGAAGGGAAACAAACACAGGGCACAGTTCTCATCCATGAAACACACACTGCTTTAGAGCAAGAAGCACGCTCTTGATTTCTAGAGTCTCTAATACAGAGGGAAACGTGAGTGTGCTCAGAACAAAAGAACTGTGTTTCCTACACACACGGACCATATCTAGTTCAACTCTGTTTCTGAAACTGATACAAACGACAGGTCCTCTAACATCCAATACTTTTCAGTTAAGAGCGAGAAACGTGTGAGCTTCGTGAACAATGTAGCTTCCTTTGAGGTGAAAAGTGACTGCGTTTACCTGAAAAAAAGTCTTGCTTATAGGAAGACACACACCTGGCATTTAACTCCGTTTCTGAAGGGAAACACATGGCACAGTTCTCATCCATGAAACACACTCTGCTTTAGAGCAAGAAGCACGCTCTTGCTTTCTAGAGTCTCTAATACAGAGGGAAACGTGAGTGTGCTCAGAACAAAAGAACTGTGTTTCCTACACACGGACCATATCTAGTTCAACTCTGTTTCTGAAACTGGTACAAACCACAGGTCCTCTAACAACCAATGCTTTTCAATTAAGAGCGAGAAACGTGTGAGCTTCGTGAACAATGTAGCTTCCTTTGAGCTGAAAAGTGACTGAGTTTACCAGAAACGAAGTCTTGCTTGTAGGAAGACACAGAGCCTGGCATTTAACTCCGTTTCTGAAGGGAAACACACAGCACAGTTCTCATCCATGAAACACACTCTGCTTTAGAGCAATGAGCACGCTCTTGATTTCTAGAGTCTCTAATACAGAGGGAAACTTGAGTGTGCTTAGAACAAAAGAACGGTGTTTCCTACACACACGAACAATATCTAGTTCAACTCTCTTTCTGAAACTGAAACAAACCACAGGTCCTCTAACATCCAATGCTTTTCAGTTAAGAGCGAGATACGTGTGAGCTTTGTGAACAATGTAGCTTCCTTTGAGCTGAAAAGTGACAGCGTTTACCTGAAACGAAGTCTTGCTTGAAGGAAGACACAGGGCCTGTCATTGAACTCCGTTTCTGAAGGGAAACACAGGGCACAGTTCTCATCCATGAAACACACTCTACTTTAGAGCAAGAAGCACGCTCTTGATTTCTAGAATCTCTAATACAGAGGGAAACGTGAGTGTGCTCAGAACAAAAATACTGTGTTTCCTATACACACGGACCATATCTAGTTCAACTCTGTTTCTGAAACTGATACAAACCACAGGTCCACTAACATCCAATGCTTTTCAGTTAAGAGCGAGAAACGTGTGAGCTTCGTGAACAATGTAGCTTCGCTTGAGCTGAAAAATGACTGCGTTTACCTGAAACGAAGTCTTGCTTGAAGAAACACACAGAGCCTGGCATTTAACTCCATTTCTGAAGGGAAACACACGGCACAGTTCTCATGCATGAAACACATTCTGCTTTAGAGCAAGAAGCACGCTCTTGCTTTCTAGAATCTCCAATACAGAGGGAAACGTGAGTGTGCTTAGAACAAAAGAACTGTGTTTCCTACACACATGGACTATATCTAGTTCAACTCTCTTTCTGAATCTGAAACAAACCACAGGTCCTCTAACATCCAATGCTTTTCAGTTAAGAGCGAGAAACGTGTGAGCTTCCTGAACAATGTAGCTTCTTTTGAGCTGAAAAGTGACTGCGTTTTCCTGAAACGAAGTCTTGCTTGTAGGAAGACACACGCCTGGCATTTAACTCCGTTTCTGAAGGGAAACACAGGGAACAGTTCTCATCCATGAAACACACTCTGCTTTAGAGCAAGAAGCACGCTCTTGATTTCTAGAGTCTTTAATACAGAGGGAAACGTGAGTCTGCTCAGAACCAAAGAACTGTGTTTCCTACACACATGGACCATATCTAGTTCAACTCTGTTTCTGAAACTCATAGACACCACAGGTCCTCTAACATCCAATGCTTTTCAGTTAAGAGCGAGAAACGTGTGAGTTTGTGAACAATGTAGCTTCCATTGATCCGAGAAGTGACTGTGTTTACCTGAAACGAAGTCTTGCTTGAAGGAAGACACAGAGCTTGGCATTTAACTCCGTTTCTGAAGGGAAACACACGGCACAGTTCTCATCCATGAAACACACTCTGCTATAGAGCAAGAAGCACGCTCTTGCTTTCTAGAATCTCTAATACAGAGGGAAATATGAGTGTGCTCAGATCAAAAGAACTGTGTTTCCTACACACACGGATCGTATCTAGTTCAACTCTGTTTCTGAAACTGATACAAACCACAGGTCCTCTAACATCCAATGCTTTTCAGTTAAGAGCGAGAAACGTGTGAGCTTCGTGAACAATGTAGATTCGCTTGAGCTGAAAAGTGACTGCGTTTACCTGAAATGAAGTCTTGCTTGAAGAAAGACACAGAGCCTGGCATTTAACTCCATTTCTGAATGGAAACACACAGCACAGTTCTCATCCATGAAACACACTCTGCTTTAGAACAAGAAGCACGCTCTTGCTTTCTAGAATCTCTAATACAGAGGGAAACGTGAGAGTGCTCAGAACAAAAGAACTGTGTTTCCTACACACACGGACCATATCTAGTTCAACTCTGCTTCTGAAACTGAAAGAATCCACAGGTCCTCAAACATCCAATGCTTTTCAGTTAAGAGCGAGAAACGTGTGAGTTTTGTGAACAATGTAGCTTCCTTTGATCCGAGAAGTGACTGTGTTTACCTGAAACGAAGTCTTGCTTGAAGGAAGACACAGAGCTTGGCATTTAACTCCGTTTCTGAAGGGAAACACAAGGCACAGTTCTCATCCATGAAACACACTCTGCTTTAGAGCAAGAAGCACGCTCTTGCTTTCTAGAATCTCTAATACAGAGGGAAATGTGAGTGTGCTCAGAAAAAAAGAACTGTGTTTCCTATACTCACGGACCATATCTAGTTCAACTCTGTTTCTAAAACTGATAAAAACCACAGGTCCTCTAACATCCAGTGCTTTTCACTTAAGAGCGAGAATCGTGTGAGCTTCGTGAACAATGTAGCTTCCTTTGAGGTGAAAAGTGACAGCGTTTACCTTAAACGAAGTCTTGCTTGTAGGAAGACACACGCCTGGCATTTAACTCCTTTTCTGAAGGGAAACACAGGGCACAGTTCTCATCCATGAAACACACTCTGCTTTAGAGCAAGAAGCACGCTCTTGATTTCTAGAGTCTCAAATACAGAGGGAAACGTGAGTGTGCTCAGAACAAAAGAACTGTGTTTCCTACACACGGACCATATCTAGTTCAACTCTGTTTCTGAAACTGGTACAAACCACAGGTCCTCTAACAACCAATGCTTTTCAATTAAGAGCGAGAAACGTTTGAGCCTCGTGAACAATGTAGCTTCTTTTGAGCTGAAAAGTGTCTGCGTTTACCTGAAACGAAGTCTTGCTTGTAGGAAGACACACGCCTGGCATTTAACTCCGTTTCTGAAGGGAAACACAGGGCACAGTTCTCATCCATGAAACACACTCTGCTTTAGAGCAAGAAGCACGCTCTTGATTTCTAGAGTCTCTAATACAGTGGGGAAAGGTGAGTGTGCTCAGATCAAAAGAACTGTGTTTCCTACACACACGGACCATATCTAGTTCAACTCTGTTTCTGAAACTGATACAAACCACAGGTCCTCTAACATCCAATGCTTTTCAGTTAAGAGCGAGAAACGTGTGAGCTTCGTGTACAATGTAGCTTCGCTTGAGCTGAAAAGTGACAGCGTTTACCTGAAACGAATCTTGCTTGAAGAAAGACACAGAGCCTGGCATTTAACTCCGTTTCTGAAGGGAAACACATGGCACAGTTCTCATCCATGAAACACACTCTGCTTTAGAGCAAGAAGCACGCCCTTGCTTTCTAGAGTCTCAAATACAGAGGGAAATGTGAGTGTGCTCAGAACAAAAGAACTGTGTTTCCTACACACACGGACCATATGTAGTTCAACTCTGTTTCTGAAACTGAAAGAATCCACAGGTCCTCAAACATCCAATGCTTTTCAGTTAAGAGCGAGAAACGTGTGAGTTTTGTGAACAATGTAGCTTCCTTTGATCCGAGAAGTGACTGTGTTTACCTGAAACGAAGTCTTGCTTGAAGGAAGACACAGAGCTTGGCATTTAACTCCGTTTCTGAAGGGAAACACAAGGCACAGTTCTCATCCATGAAACACACTCTGCTTTAGAGCAAGAAGCACGCTCTTGCTTTCTAGAATCTCTAATACAGAGGGAAATGTGAGTGTGCTCAGAAAAAAAGAACTGTGTTTCCTATACTCACGGACCATATCTAGTTCAACTCTGTTTCTGAAACTGGTACAAACCACAGGTCCTCTAACAACCAATGCTTTTCAATTAAGAGCGAGAAACGTTTGAGCCTCGTGAACAATGTAGCTTCTTTTGAGCTGAAAAGTGACTGCGTTTACCTGAAACGAAGTCTTGCTTGAAGGAAGACACAGAGCCTGGGATTTAACTCCATTTCTGAAGGGAAACACACAGCACAGTTCTCATCCATGGATCTCTCTCTGCTTTAGAACAAGAAGAACGCTCTTGCTTTCTAGAATCTCTAATACAGCAGGAAACTTGAGTGTGCTCTGAACAAAGGAACGGTGTTTCCTACACATACGGACCATATCTAGTCCAACTCTGCTTCTGAAACTGAAACAAACCACAGGTCCTCTAACATCAAATGCTTGTCATTTAAGATGAGAAACGTGTGAACTTCGTGAACGATGTAGTTCGTTTCAGCTGAGAAGTGACTGCCCTTACATGAAACGAAGTCTTGATTTTAGGAAGACACAGTGCCTGGGATTTAACTCCATTTCTGAAGGGAAACACACAGCATAGTTCTCATCCAGGGATCACACTCTGCTTTAGAGCAACAAGCACTCTCTTGCTTTCTTGATTCTCTAATGCAGCAGGAAACGTGAGTGTGCTCAGAACAAAGATTGGTGTTTCCTACACATACGGATCATATCTAGTCCAACTCTGCGTCTGAAACTGAAACAAAAAACACAGGTCCTCTAACATCCAATGCTTGTCAGTTAAGATGAGAACCGTGTGAGCTTTGTGAACGATGTAGTTCGTTTGAGCTGTAAAGTAACTGCCCTTACCTGAAACGAAGTCTTGCATGTAGGAAGACTCAGAGCCTGGGATTTCACACCATTTCTGAGTGAAACACACAGCAGAGTTCCCATCCATTGATCACACTCTGTTTTAGACCATCAACACGCTCTTGCTTTCTATAGTCTCTAATACAGCAGGAAACGTTGATGTGCTCAGAAGAAAAGAATTGTGTTTGCAATACTTACAGACCATATCTAGTTCAACTCTACTTGAAATTGATACAAAGGAAAGGCCCTCTAACAAACAATGCTTCTCACTTAAGATGAGAAACGTGTGAGCTTCTTGATCGATGTACTTCGTTTGAGCTGAAAAGTGACTGCCCTTACCTGAAACGAAGTAGTGCATGTAGGAAGACACAGAGCCTGGGATTTAACTCCATTTCTGAAGGGAAACACACAGCATAGTTCTCATCCATGGATCACACTCTGCTTTAGAGCAAGAAGAACGCTCTTGCTTTCTAGAGTCTCTAATACAGCAGGAAAAGAGAGTGTGCTCAGAAAAAATGAACAGTGTTTCCTACACATAAAGTCCATATCTAGTTCAACTCTACTTCTAAAATTGATAGAAACCGCAGGTCCTCTAACATCCAATGCTTTTCAGATAAGATGAGAAATGTGTGAGCTTCGTGAATGATGTAGTTCGTTTGAGCTGAAAAGTGACTTTTGTTACCTGAAACGAAGTCTTGCTTGTAGGAAGACACAGAGCCTGGGATTTAACTCCATTTCTGAAGTGAAACACACAGCACAGTTCTCATCCATGGATCTCTCTCTGCTTTAGAACAAGAAGAACACTCTTGCTTTCTAGAGTCTCTAATACAGCAGGAAACTTGAGTGTGCTCTGAACAAAGGAACGGTGTTTCCTACACATACGGACCATATCTAGTCCAACTCTGCATCTGAAACTGAAACAAACCACAGGTCCTCTAACATCAAATGCTTGTCATTTAAGATGGGAAACGTGTGAAATTCGTGAATGATGTAGTTCTTTTCAGCTGAGAAGTGACTGCCCTTACATGAAACGAAGTCTTGATTGTAGGAAGACACAGTGCCTGGGATTTAACTCCATTTCTGAAGGGAAACACACAGCATAGTTCTCATCCAGGGATCACACTCTGCTTTAGAGCAACAAGCACTCTCTTGCTTTCTTGATTCTCTAATACAGCAGGAAAAGTGAGTGTGCTCAGAACAAAGATTGGTGTTTCCTACACATACGGACCATATCTTGTCCAACTCTGTGTCTGAAACTGAAACAAAACACAGGTCCTCTAACATCCAATGCTTGTCAGTTAAGATGAGAACCGTGTGAGCTTTGTGAACGATGTAGTTCGTTTGAGCTGTAAAGTAACTGCCCTTACCTGAAACGAAGTCTTGCATGTAGGAAGACTCAGAGCCTGCGATTTAACACCATTTCTGAGTGAAACACACAACAGAGTTCCCATCCATTGATCACACTCTGTTTTAGAGCAATCAACACGATCTTGCTTTCTAGAGTCTCTAATACAGCAGGAAACGTTGATGTGCTCAGAAGAAAAGAATGGTGTTTGCAATACTTACAGACCATATCTAGTTCAACTCTACTTGAAATTGATACAAAGGAAAGGCCCTCTAACAAACAATGCTTCTCACTTAAGATGAGAAACGTGTGAGCTTCCTGATCGATGTACTTCGTTTGAGCTGAAAAGTGACTGCCCTTACCTGAAACAAAGTAGTGCATGTAGGAAGACACAGAGCCTGGGATTTAACTCCATTTCTGAAGGGAAACACACAGCATAGTTCTCATCCATGGATCACACTCTGCTTTAGAGCAAGAAGAACGCTCTTGCTTTCTAGAGTCTCTAATAAAAGCAGGAAACGAGAGTGTGGTCAGAAAAAATGAACGGTGTTTCCTACACATAAAGTACATATCTAGTTCAACTCTGCTTCTAAAATTGATAGAAACCACAGGTCCTCTAACATCCAATGCTTTTCAGATAAGATGAGAAATGTGTGAGCTTCGTGAATGATGTAGTTCGTTTGAGCTGAAAAGTTACTTTCGTTACCTGAAAGGGAGTCTTGCTTGTAGGAAGACACAGAGCCTGGGATTTAACTCCATTTCTGAAGAGAAACACACAGCACAGTTCTCATCCATGGATCACTCTCTGCTTTAGAACAAGAAGAACTCTCTTGCTTTCTAGAGTCTCTAATACAGCAGGAAACTTGAGTGTGCCCTGAACAAAGGAACGGTGTTTCCTACACATACGGACCATATCTAGTCCAACTCTGCTTCTGAAACTGAAACAAACCACAGGTCCTCTAACATCAAATGCTTGTCAGTTAAGATGAGAAACGTGTGAACTTCGTGAACGATGTAGTTCGTTAGAGCTGAAGAGGGACTGCCCTTACATGAAACGAAGTCTTGATTGTAGGAAGACACAGTGCCTGGGATTTAACTCCATTTCTGAAGGGAAACACACAGCATAGTTCTCATCCAGGGATCACACTCTGCTTTAGAGCAACAAGCACTCTCTTGCTTTCTAGAGTCTCTAATACAGCAGGAAACATGGGTGTGCTCAGAAGAAAAGAATGGTGTTTGCAATACTTACAGACCATATCTAGTTCAACTCTACTTGAAATTGATACAAAGCAAAGGCCCTCTAACAACCAATGCTTCTCAGTTAAGATGTGAAACGTGTGAGCTTCATGAACGATGTACTTCGTTTGAACTGAAAAGTGACTGCCCTTACCTGAAACGAAGTAGTGCTTGTAGGAAGACACAGAGCCTGAGATTTAACTCCATTTCTGAAGGGAAACACACAGAATAGTTCAAATCCATGGATCAGACTCTGCTTTAGAGCAAGAAGCATGCTCATGTTTTCTATATTCTCTTATACAGCAGGAAACGTGAGTGTGCTCAGAACCAAAGAACGGTGTTTCCTGCACATACAGACCACATCTAGTCCAACTCTGCTTCTGAAACGGAAACAAACCACAGGTCCTCTAACACCTAATGCTTGTCAGTTTAGATGAGAAACGTATAAGCTTCATGAACGATGTATTTCGTTTGAGCTGTAAAGTAACTGCCCTTAACTGAAACGAAGTCTTGTTTGTAAGAAGACTCAGAGCCTGGGATTTAACTCCATTTCTGAAGTGAAACACACAACAGAGTCCTCATACATTGATCACACTCTCCTTTAGAGCAAGAAGCACGCTCTTGCTTTCCAGAATCTGTAAGACAGCAGGAAATGTGAGTGTGCTCAGAACAAAAGAACGTTGTTTCCTACACATACGGACCATATAAAGTCCAACTCTGCTTCTGAAACTGAAACAAACCACATGTCCTCTAACATCCAATTCTTGTCAGTTAGGATGAGAAACGTGTGAGCTTCGTGAACGATGTAGTTCGTTTGAGCTGTAAATTAACTGCCCTTACCTGAAACGAAGTCTTGCGTGTAGGAAGACTCAGAGCATGGGATTTAACACCATTTCTGAAGTGAAACACACAACAGAGTTCTCATCAATTGATCACACTCTGCGTTAGAGCAAGAAGCACACTCTTGCTTTCTAGAGTCTCTAACACAGCAGGAAACGAGAGTGTGCTCAGTAGAAAAGAACGGTGTTTCCAATACTTACGGACCATATCAAGTTCAACTCTACTTGAAATTAATACAAAGCAAAGCCCTCTAACAACCAATGCTTCTCAGTTAAGATGAGAAACGTGGGAGCTTCATGAATGATGTACTTCGTTTGTGCTGAAAAGTGACTGCCATTACCTGAAACGAAGTAGTGCTTTTAGGAAGACACAGAGCCTGGGATTTAACTCCATTTCTGAAGGGAAACACACAGCATACTTCTCATACATGGATCACACTCTGCTTTAGAGCAAGAAGAACGGTCTTGCTTTCTAGAGTCTCTAATACAGCAGGAAACGAGAGTATGATGAGAACCAACGAACGGGTTTCCTACACATATGGACCATATCTAGTCCAACTCTGCTTCTGAAACTGATACAAAGCATTGGTCTTCTAATATCCCATGCTTGTCAGTTAAGATGAGAAACATGTGAGTTTCGTGAACAATATAGTTCCTTTGAGCTGAAGAGTTACTGCGCTTACCTCAAACGAAGTCTTGATTTTAGGAAGACACAGAGCCTGGGATTTAACTCCATTTCTGAAGGGAAACACATAGAATAGTTCTCATCCATGGATCAGACTCTGCTTTAGAGCAAGAAGCACGCTCTTGTTTTCTAGATTCTCTAATACAGCAGGAAACGTGAGTGTTCTCAGAACAAAAGAACGGTGTTTCCTGCACATACGGACCATATCTAGTCCAACTCTGCTTCTGAAACTGAAACAAACCACATGTCCTCTAACATCCAATTCTTGTCAGTTAAGATGAGAAACGTGTGAGCTTCGTGAACAATGTAGTTCGTTTGAGCTGTAAATTAACTGCCCTTACCTGAAACGAAGTCTTGTGTGTAGGAAGACTCAGAGCCTGGGATTTAACACCATTGCTGAAGTGAAACACACAACAGAGTTCTCATCAATTGATCACACTCTGCTTTAGAGCAAGAAGCACGCTCTTGCTTTCTAGAGTCTCTAATAGAGCAGGAAACGTGAGTGTGCTCAGAAGAAAAGAACGGTGTTTCCAATAGTTACGGACCATATCTAGTTCAACTATACTTGAAATTGATACAAAGCAAAGGTCCTCTAACATCCAATGCTTGTCAGATAAGATGAGAAACGTGTGAGCTTCGTGAATGATGTAGTTCGTTTGAGATGAAAAGTGACTGCCCTTACTTGAAACGAAGTCTTGATTTTAGGAAGACACAAAGCCTGGGATTTAACTCCATTACGGAAGGGAAACACATAGCATAGGTCTCATCCATGGATCACACTCTGATTTAGAGCTAGAAGCACTCTCTTGTTTTCTAGTTTCTCCAATACAGCAGGAAACGTGAGTGTGCTCAGAACAAAAGAACTGGGTTTCCTACACGTAGGGACCATATCTAGTCCAACTCTGCTTCTGAAACTGAAACAAAGCACTGGTCCTCTAACATCCAATGCTTGTCAGTAAAGATGGGAAACTTGTTAGCTTGGTGAACCATGTAGTTCGTTTGAGCTGAAAAGTGACAACCCTTACCTGAAACGAGTCTTGCTTGTAGGAAGACACAGAGTCTGGGACTTAACTCCATTTCTGAAGGGAAACACACAGCAGAGTTCTCATCCATGGTTCAAACTCTGCTTTAGAGCAAGAAGCACGCTCTTGCTTTCCAGAGTCTCTAATACAGCAGGAAACGTGAGTGTGCTCAGAACAAAAGAATGGTGTTTCTAATACTTACAGACCATATGTAGTTCAACTCTACTTGAAATTAATACAAAGCAAAGCCCTCTAACAACCAATGCTTCTCAGTTAAGATGAGAAACGTGGGAGCTTCGTGAATGATGTACTTCGTTTGTGCTGAAAAGTGACTGCCATTACCTGAAACGAAGTAGTGCTTGTAGGAAGACACAGAGCCTGGGATTTAACTCCATTTCTGAAGGGAAACACACAGCATACTTCTCATCCATGGATCACACTCTGCTTTAGAGCAAGAAGAACGCTCTTGCTTTCTAGAGTCTTTAATACAGCAGGAAACGACAGTTTGCTCAGAAAAAAAGAACGGTGTTTCCTACACATGAGGTCCATATCTAGTTCAACTCTGCTTCTGAAACTGAAACAAACCACAGGTCCTCTAACATCCAATGCTTGTCCGTTAAGAAGTGAAACGTGTGAGCTTTGTGAACGATGTAGTTCGTTTGAGCTGTAATGTAACTGCCATTACCTGAAACGAAGTCTTGTTTGTAGGAAGACTCAGAGGCTGGGATATAATTCCATTTTTGAAGTGAAACACACAACAGAGGTCTCATCCATTGATCACACTCTGTTTTAGAACAAGAAGCACGCTCTTGCTTTCCAGAGTCTCTAATACAGCAGGAAACGAGAGTGTGATGAGAACCAACGAACGGGTTTCCTACACATATGGACCATATCTAGTCCAACTCTGCTTCTGAAACTGATAAAAAGCATTGGTCTTCTAATATCCAAAGCTTGTCAGTTAAGATGAGAAACATGTGAGCTTCGTGAACAATGTAGTTCCTTTGAGCTGAAGAGAGTCTGCCCTTAGCTGAAACGAAGTCTTGATTTTAGGAAGACACACAGCCGGGTATTTAACTCCATTTCTGAAGGGAAACACACAGAATAGTTCTCATCCATGGATCAGACTCTGCTTTAGAGCAAGAAGAACGCACTTGCTTTCTAGATTCTCTAATACAGCAGGAAACGAGAGTGTGCTCAGAAAAAAAGAACGGTATTTCCTAAACATAAGGTCCATATCTAGTTCAACTCTGCTTCTAAAATTGAACAAACCACAGGTCCTCTAACATCCAATGCTTTTCAGATAAGATGAGAAACGTGTGAGCTTCTTGAATGATGTAGTTTGTTTGAGCTGAAAAGTGACTGCCGTAACATGAAACGAATTCTTGATTTTAGGAAGACACAAAGCCTGGGATTTAAACCAGTTCTGAAGTGAAACATACAACAAAGTTCTCATCAATTGATCACACCCTGCTTTAGAGCAAGAAGCACACTCTTGCTTTCTAGAGTCTCTAATACAGCAGGAAACATGAGTGTGCTCAGAAGAAAAGAACGGTGTTTCCAATACTTATGGACCACATCTAGTTCAACTCTACTTGAAATTGATACAAAACAAATGTCCTCTAACATCCAATGCTTCTCAGTTAAGTTGAGAAACGTGTGAGCTTCGTGAACGATGTATTTTATTTGAGCTGAGAAGTGACTGCCCTTACCTTAAACGAATTAGTGCTTGTAGGAAGATACAGAGCCTGGGTTTTAACTCCATTTCTGAAGGGAAACAAATAGCATAGTTCTCATCCATGGATCACACTCTGCTTTAGAGCAAGAAGAACGCTCTTGCTTTCTAGAGTCTCTAATACAGCAGGAAACGAGAGTGTCCTCAGAAAAAGAGAACGGTATTTCCTGCACATAAGGTCCATATCTTTTTCTACTCTGCTTCTAAAATTGATACAAACCACAGGTCCTCTAACATCCAATGCTTGTCATTTAAGATGAGAAACGTGTGAGCTTCATGAACGATGTAGTTCCTTTGAGGTGAAAAGTGACTGCCCTTACTTGAAACGAAGTCTTGATTTTAGGAAGACACAGAGCCTGGGCATTAACTCCATTTCTGAAGGGAAAAAAAACAGCATAGTTCTCATCCATGGATCACACTCTGCTTTAGATCAAGAAGCACGCTCTTGCTTTCTAGATTCTCTAATATAGGAGGAAACGTGAGTGTGCTCAGAACAAAAGAACGGTGTTTCCTCCACATACGGACCATATCTAGTCCAACTCTTCTTCTGAAACTGAAACAAACCACAGGTCCTCTAACATCCAATGCTTCTCAGTTAAGATGAGAAACGTGTGAGCTTCGTGAACAATGTTTTTTATTTGAGCTGAAAAGTGACTGCCCTTACCTGAAACGAAGTAGTGCTTGTAGGCAGACACAGAGCCTGGGATTTAACACCAGTTCTGAAGTGAAACATACAACAAATTTCTCATCAATTGATCACACTCTGCTTTAGAGCAAGAAGCACACTCTTGCTTTCTAGAGTCTCTAATACAGCAGGAAGCGTGAGTGTGCTCAGAAGAAAAGAACGGTGTTTCCAATACTTACGGACCACATCTAGTTCAACTCTACTTGAAATTGATACAAAACAAATGTCCTCTAACATCCAATGCTTCTCAGTTAAGTTGAGAAATGTGTGAGCTTCGTGAACGATGTATTTTATTTGAGCTGAGAAGTGACTGCCCTTACCTTAAACGAATTAGTGCTTGTAGGAAGATACAGAGCCTGGGTTTTAACTCCATTTCTGAAGGGAAACACACAGCATAGTTCTCATCCATGGATCACACTCTGCTTTAGAGCAAGAAGCACACTCTTGCCTACTAGAGTCTAAGACAGCAGGAAAAGTGAGTGTTCGGAGAACAAAAGAACGGTGTTTCCTACACATACGGACCATATCTAGTCCAACTCTGCTTCTGAAATTGACACAAAGCACAGGTCCTCTAACATCCAATGCTTGTCATTTAAGATGAGAAACGTGTGAGCTTCGTGAACGATGTAGTTCCTTTGAGGTGAAAAGTGACTGCCCTTACCTGAAACGAAGTCTTGATTTTAGGAAGACACAGAGGCTGGGATTTAACTCCATTTCTGAAGGGAAAAAAACAGCATAGTTCTCATCCATGGATCACACTCTGCTTTAGAGCAAGAAGCACGCTCTTGCTTTCTAGATTCTCTAATACAGCAGGAAACGTGAGTTTGCTAGGAACAAAAGAACGGTGTTTCCTGCACATACGGCCCATATCTAGTCCAACTCTGCTTCTGAAATTGATACAAAGCACAGGTCCTCAAACATCCAATGCTTGTCATTTAAGATGAGAAACGTGTGAGCTTCGTGAACGATGTAGTTCCTTTGAGGTGAAAGTGACTGCCTTTTCCTGAAAAGAAGTCTTGGTTTTAGGAAGACACAGAGCCTGGGATTTAACTCCATTTCTGAAGGGAAACAACAGCATAGTTCTCATCCATGGATCACACTCTGCTTTAGAGCAAGAAGCACGCTCTTGCTTTCTAGATTCTCTAATACAGTAGGAAAGGTGAGTGTGCTAGGAACAAAAGAACGGTGTTTCCTGCACATACGGCCCATATCTAGTCCAACTCTGCTTCTGAAATTGATACAAAGCACAGGTCCTCAAACATCCAATGCTTGTCATTTAAGATGAGAAACGTGTGAGCTTCATGAACGATGTAGTTCCTTTGAGGTGAAAGTGACTGCCCTTTCCTGAAAAGAAGTCTTGATTTTAGGAAGACACAGAGCCTGGGATTTAACTCCATTTCTGAAGGGAAACAACAGCATAGTTCTCATGCATGGATCACACTCTGCTTTAGAGCAAGAAGCATGCTGTTGTTTTCTAGATTCTCAATTATAGCAGGAAAGGTGAGTGTGCTCAGAACAAAAGAATAGTGTTTCCTACACAAACAGACCATATCTAGTCCAACTCTGCTTCTGAAACTGAAACAAACCACAGGTCCTCTAACATCCAATGCTTGTCAGTTAAGAAGAGAAAAGTGTGAGCTTTGTGAACGATGTAGTTCGTTTGAGCTGTAATGTAACTGCCCTTACCTGAAACGAATTCTTGTTTGTAGGAAGACTCAGAGGCTGGGATTTAACTCCATTTATGAAGTGAAACACACAACAGAGGTCTCATCCATTGATCACACTCTGTTTTAGAACAAGAAGCACGCTCTTGCTTTCTAGAGTCTCTAAGACAGCAGGAAACGTGATTGTGATGAGAACCAAAGAACGGTGTTTCCTACACATACGGACCATATCTAGTCCAACTCTGCTTCTGAAACTGAAACAAACCACAGGTCCTCTAACATCCAATGCTTGTCAGTTAAGAAGAGAAAAGTGTGAGCTTCGTGAACAATGTAGTACCTTTGAGCTGAAGAGTGACTGCCCTTGCCTGAAACGAAGTCTTGATTTTAGGAAGACACAGAGCCTGGTATTTAACTCCATTTCCGAAGGGAAACACACAGAATAGTTCTCATCCATGGATCTTACTCTGATTTAGAGCAAGAAGCACGCTCTTGTTTTCTAGATTCTCTAATACAGCAGGAAACATGTGTGTGCTCAGAACAAAAGAACGGTGTTTCCTGCACATACGGACCATATCTAGTACAACTCTGCTTCTGAAACTGAAACAAACCACAGGTCCTCTAACATCCAATGCTTCTCAGTTGAGATGAGAAACGTGTGATCTTCGTGAACAATGTATTTTATTTGAGCTGAAAAGTGACTGCCCTTACCTGAAACGAAGTAGTTCTTGTAGGAAGACAGAGAGCCTGGCATTTAACTCCATTTCTGAAGGGAAACACACAGAATAGTTCTCATCCATGGATCAGACTCTGCTTTAGAGCAAGAAGAACGCTCTTGCTTTCTAGAGTCTCTAATACAGCAGGAAACGAGAGTGTGCTCAGAAAAACAGAAAGGTATTTCCTACACATAAGGTCCATATCTAGTTCAACTCTGCTTCTAAAATTGATACAAACCACAGGTCCTCTAACATCCAATGCTTGTCAGATAAGATGAGAAACATGTGAGCTTCGTGAATCATGTAGTTTGTTTGAGGTGAAAAGTGACTGCCCGAACATGAAAAGAAGTCCTGATTTTAGGAAGACACAAAGCCTGGGATTTAACTTCATTACGGAAGGGAAACACATAGCATAGTTCTCATCCATGGATCACACGCTGCTTTAGAGCAAGAAGCACGCTCTTGTTTTCTAGATTCTCTAATACAGCAGGAAACGTGAGTGTGCTCAGAACAGAAGTACGGTATTTCCTACACATACTGACCATATCTCGTCCAAATCTGCTTCTGAAACAGAAACAAACAACAGGTCCTCTAACATTTAATTCTTGTCAGTTAAGAAGAGAAAAGTGTGAGCTTTGTGAACGATGTAGTTCGTTTGAGGTGTAATGTAACTGCCCTTACCTGTAACGAATTCTTGTTTGTAGGAAGACTCAGAGGCTAGGATTTAACTCCCTTTCTGAAGGGAAACACACAGAATAGTTCTCATCCATGGATCAGACTCTGCTTTAGAGCAAGAAGCACGCTCTTGTTTTCTAGATTCTCTAATATAGGAGGAAACGTGAGTGTGCTCAGAACAAAAGAACGGTGTTTCCTCCACATACGGACCATATCTAGTCCAACTCTGCTTCTGAAACTGAAACAAACCACAGGTCATCTAACATCCAATGCTTCTCAATTAAGATGAGAAACGTGTGAGCTTCGTGAACGATTTAGTTCGTTTGAGCTGTAAAGTAACTGCCCTTACCTGAAAAGAAGTCTTGCGTGTAGGAAGACTCAGAGCCTGGGATTTAACACCAGTTCTGAAGTGAAACATACAACAAAGTTCTCATCAATTGATCACACTCTGCTTTAGAGCAAGAAGCACACTCTTGCTTTCAAGAGTCTCTAATACAGCAGGAAACGTGAGTGTGTTCAGAAGAAAAGAACGGTGTTTCCAATACTTACAGACCACATCTAGTTCAACTCTACTTGAAATTGATACAAAGCAAATATCCTCTAACATCCAATGCTTCTCAGTTAAGTTGAGAAACGTTTTAGCTTTGTGAACGATGTATTTTATTTGAGCTGAGAAGTGACTGCACTTACCTGAAACGAATTAGTGCTTGTAGGAAGACACGGAGCCTGCGTTTAACTCCATTTCTGAAGGGAAACACACAGCATAGTTCTCATCCATGGATCACACTCTGCTTTAGAGCAAGAAGAACGCTCTTGCTTTCTAAGTCTCTAATACAGCAGGAAACGAGAGTGTGCTCAGAAAAAAAGAACAGTATTTCCTACACATAAGGTCCATATCTAGTTCAACTCTGCTTCTAAAATTGAACAAACCACAGGTCCTCTAACATCCAATGCTTGTCAGATAAGATGAGAAACGTGTGAGCTTTGTGAATGATGTAGTTCGTTTGAGCTGAAAAGTGACTGCCCTAACATGAAAGGAACTCCTGAGTTTAGGAAGACACAAAGCCTGGGATTTAACACCATTACGGAAGGGAAACACATAGCATAGTTCTCATCCATGGATCACACTCTGCTTTAGAGCAAGAAGCAGGCTCTTGTTTTCTAGTTCTCTAATACAGCAGGAAATGTGAGTGTGCTCAGAACAAAAGAAGGGTGTTTCCTACACATACGGACCATATCTCGTCCAACTCTGCTTCTGAAACTGAAACAAACCACAGGTCCTCTAACATCCAATGCTTGTCAGTTAAGATGAGAAACGTGTGAGCTTCGTGAACGATGTAGTTTGTTTGAGCTGAAAAGTGACTGCCCTTACTTGAAACGAAGTACTGCTTGTGGGAAGACACAGAGGATGGGATTTAACTCCATTTCCGAAGGGAAAGACACAGCATAGTTCTAATCCATGGATCACACTCTGCTTTAGAGCAAGAAGCACGCTCTTGCGTTCTAGATTCTCTAATACAGCAGGAAACGTGAGTGTGCTCAGAAAAAAAGAACGGTGTTTCCAATACTTACAGACCATATCTAGTTCAACTCTACTTGAAATTAATACAAAGCAAAGCCCTCTAACAAGCAATGCTTCTCAGTTAAGATGAGAAACGTGGGAGCTTCGTGAATGATGTATTTCGTTTGTGCTTAAAAATTGACTGCCATTACATGAAACGAATTAGTGCTTGTAGGAAGACACAGAGCCTGGGATTTTACTCCATTTCTGAAGGGAAACACACAGCATACTTCTCATCCATGGATCACACTCTGCTTTAGAGCAACAAGCACTCTCTTGCGTTCTAGATTCTCTATTACAGCAGGAAACGTGAGTGTGCTCCGAACAAAAGAATGGTGTTTCCTACACATACGGACCATATAAAGTCCAACTCTCCTTCTGAAACTGAAACAAACCACATGTCCTCTAACATCCAATTCTTCTCAGTTAAGATGAGAAACGTGTGAGCTTCGTGAACGATGTAGTTCGTTTGACTGTAAAGTAACTGCCCCTACCTGAAACGATGTCTTGCGTGTAGGAAGACTCAGAGCCTGGGATTTAACACCATTTCTGAAGTGAAACACACAACAGAGTTCTCATCAATTGATCACACTCTGCTTTAGAGAAAGAAGCACTCTCTTGTTGTCTAGATTCTCTAATACAGCAGGAAACGTGTGTGTGCTCAGAACAAAAGAACGGTGTTTCCAATACTTACGGACCATATCTAGTTCAACTATACTTGAAATTGATACAAAGCAAAGGTCCTCTAACATCCAATGCTTGTCAGATAAGATGAGAAACGTGTGAGCTTCGTGAATGATGTAGTTCGTTTGAGCTGAAAAGTGACTGCCCTTACATGAAAGGAAGTCTTGATTTTTGGGAAGACACAAAATCTGGGATTTAACTCCATTACAGAAGGGAAACACATTGCATAGTTCTCATCCATGGATCACACTCTGCTTTAGAGCAAGAAGCACTCTCTTGTTGTCTAGATTCTCTAATACAGCAGGACACGTGAGTGTGCTCAGAACAAAAGAACGGTGTTTCCTACACATACGGACCATATCTAGTCCAACTCTGCTTCTGAAACTGAAACAAACCACAGGTCCTCTAACATCCAATGCTTGTCAGTTTAGATGAGAAACGTGTGAGCTTTGTGAACGATGTAGTTCGTTTGAGCTGTAAAGTAACTGCCCTTACCTGAAACAAAGTCTTGCTTGTAGGAAGACTCAGAGCCTGGGATTTAACTCCATTTCTGTAGGGAAACACACAGCGGAGTTCTCATCCATGGATCACATTCTGCTTTAGAGCAAGAAGCACGTTCTCGCTTTCTAGACTCTCTAAGACTGCAGGGAAGGTGAGTGTGCTGAGAACAAAAGAACGGTGTTTCCTACACGTAGGGACCATATCTAGTCCAACTCTGCTTCTGAAACTGAAACAAAGCACAGGTCCTCAAATATCCAATGCTTGTCAGTAAAGATGGGAAACTTGTTAGCTTGGTGAACCATGTAGTTCGTTTGAGCTGAAAAGTGACTACCCTTACCTGAAACGAGTCTTGCTTGTAGGAAGACACAGAGTCTGGGATTTAACTCCATTTCTGAAGGGAAACACACAGCAGAGTTCTCATCCATGGATCAAACTCTGCTTTAGAGCAAGAAGCACGCTCTTGCTTTCCAGTGTCTCTAATACAGCAGGAAACGTGAGTGTGCTCAGAACAAAAGAAAGGTGTTTCCAATACTTACAGACCATATGTAGTTCAACTCTACTTGAAATTAATACAAAGCAAAGCCCTCTAACAACCAATGCTTCTCAGTTAAGATGAGAAACGTGGGAGCTTCGTGAATGATGTACTTCGTTTTTGCTGAAAAGTGACTGCCTTTACCTGAAATGAAGTAGTGCTTGTAGGAGGACACAGAGCCTGGGATTTAACTCCATTTATGAAGGGAAACACACAGCATACTTCTCATCCATGGATCACACTCTGCTTTAGAGCAAGAAGAACGCTCTTGCTTTCTAGAGTCTCTAATACAGCAGGAAACGAGAGTGTGCTCAGAAAAAAAGAACGGTGTTTCCTACACATGAGGTCCATATCTAGTTCAACTCTGCTTCTGAAACTGAAACAAACCACAGGTCCTCTAACATCCAATGCTTGTCAGATAAGATGAGAAACATGTGAGCTTCGTGAATCATGTAGTTTGTTTGAGGTGAAAAGTGACTGCCCGAACATGAAAACAAGTCCTGATTTTAGGAAGACACAAAGCCTGGGATTTAACTTCATTACGGAAGGGAAACACATAGCATAGTTCTCATCCATGGATCACACGCTGCTTTAGAGCAAGAAGCACGCTCTTGTTTTCTAGATTCTCTAATACAGCAGGAAACGTGAGTGTGCTCAGAACAGAAGTACGGTATTTCCTACACATACTGACCATATCTCGTCCAAATCTGCTTCTGAAACAGAAACAAACAACAGGTCCTCTAACATTTAATTCTTGTCAGTTAAGAAGAGAAAAGTGTGAGCTTTGTGAACGATGTAGTTCGTTTGAGGTGTAATGTAACTGCCCTTACCTGTAACGAATTCTTGTTTGTAGGAAGACTCAGAGGCTAGGATTTAACTCCCTTTCTGAAGGGAAACACACAGAATAGTTCTCATCCATGGATCAGACTCTGCTTTAGAGCAAGAAGCACGCTCTTGTTTTCTAGATTCTCTAATATAGGAGGAAACGTGAGTGTGCTCAGAACAAAAGAACGGTGTTTCCTCCACATACGGACCATATCTAGTCCAACTCTGCTTCTGAAACTGAAACAAACCACAGGTCATCTAACATCCAATGCTTCTCAATTAAGATGAGAAACGTGTGAGCTTCGTGAACGATTTAGTTCGTTTGAGCTGTAAAGTAACTGCCCTTACCTGAAATGAAGTCTTGCGTGTAGGAAGACTCAGAGCCTGGGATTTAACACCAGTTCTGAAGTGAAACATACAACAAAGTTCTCATCAATTGATCACACTCTGCTTTAGAGCAAGAAGCACACTCTTGCTTTCAAGAGTCTCTAATACAGCAGGAAACGTGAGTGTGTTCAGAAGAAAAGAACGGTGTTTCCAATACTTACAGACCACATCTAGTTCAACTCTACTTGAAATTGATACAAAGCAAATATCCTCTAACATCCAATGCTTCTCAGTTAAGTTGAGAAACGTTTTAGCTTTGTGAACGATGTATTTTATTTGAGCTGAGAAGTGACTGCACTTACCTGAAACGAATTAGTGCTTGTAGGAAGACACGGAGCCTGCGTTTAACTCCATTTCTGAAGGGAAACACACAGCATAGTTCTCATCCATGGATCACACTCTGCTTTAGAGCAAGAAGAACGCTCTTGCTTTCTAAGTCTCTAATACAGCAGGAAACGAGAGTGTGCTCAGAAAAAAAGAACAGTATTTCCTACACATAAGGTCCATATCTAGTTCAACTCTGCTTCTAAAATTGAACAAACCACAGGTCCTCTAACATCCAATGCTTGTCAGATAAGATGAGAAACGTGTGAGCTTTGTAAATGATGTAGTTCGTTTGAGCTGAAAAGTGACTGCCCTAACATGAAAGGAACTCCTGAGTTTAGGAAGACACAAAGCCTGGGATTTAACACCATTACGGAAGGGAAACACATAGCATAGTTCTCATCCATGGATCACACTCTGCTTTAGAGCAAGAAGCAGGCTCTTGTTTTCTAGATTCTCTAATACAGCAGGAAATGTGAGTGTGCTCAGAACAAAAGAAGGGTGTTTCCTACACATACGGACCATATCTCGTCCAACTCTGCTTCTGAAACTGAAACAAACCACAGGTCCTCTAACATCCAATGCTTGTCAGTTAAGATGAGAAACGTGTGAGCTTCGTGAACGATGTAGTTTGTTTGAGCTGAAAAGTGACTGCCCTTACTTGAAACGAAGTACTGCTTGTGGGAAGACACAGAGCATGGGATTTAACTCCATTTCCGAAGGGAAAGACACAGCATAGTTCTAATCCATGGATCACACTCTGCTTTAGAGCAAGAAGCACGCTCTTGCGTTCTAGATTCTCTAATACAGCAGGAAACGTGAGTGTGCTCAGAAAAAAAGAACGGTGTTTCCAATACTTACCGACCATATCTAGTTCAACTCTACTTGAAATTAATACAAAGCAAAGCCCTCTAACAACCAATGCTTCTCAGTTAAGATGAGAAACGTGGGAGCTTCGTGAATGATGTATTTCGTTTGTGCTTAAAAATTGACTGCCATTACATGAAACGAACTAGTGCTTGTAGGAAGACACAGAGCCTGGGATTTTACTCCATTTCTGAAGGGAAACACACAGCATACTTCTCATCCATGGATCACACTCTGCTTTAGAGCAACAAGCACTCTCTTGCGTTCTAGATTCTCTATTACAGCAGGAAACGTGAGTGTGCTCCGAACAAAAGAATGGTGTTTCCTACACATACGGACCATATCTAGTCCAACTCTGGTTCTGAAACGGAAACAATCCACAGGTCCTCTAACATCCAATGCTTGTCAGTTTAGATGAGAAACGTATGAGCTTCATGAACGATGTATTTCGTTTGAGCTGTACAGTAACTGCCATTACCTGAAACGAAGTCTTGTTTGTGAGAAGACTCAGAGCCTGGGATTTAACTCCATTTCTGAAGTGAAACACACAACAGAGTTCTCATCCATTGATCACACTCTCCTTTAGAGCAAGAAGCACGCTCTTGCTTTCCAGAGTCTCTAAGACAGCAGGAAACGAGAGTGTGCTCAGAACAAAAGAACGTTGTTTCGTACACATACGGACCATATAAAGTCCAACTCTCCTTCTGAAACTGAAACAAACCACATGTCCTCTAATATCCAATGCTTGTCAGTAAAGATGGGAAACTTGTTAGCTTGGTGAACCATGTAGTTCGTTTGAGCTGGAAAGTGACTACCCTTACCTGAAACGAGTCTTGCTTGTAGGAAGACACAGAGTCTGGGATTTAACTCCATTTCTGAAGGGAAACACACAGCAGAGTTCTCATCCATGGATCAAACTCTGCTTTAGAGCAAGAAGCACGCTCTTGCTTTCCAGTGTCTCTAATACAGCAGGAAACGTGAGTGTGCTCAGAACAAAAGAAAGGTGTTTCCAATACTTACAGACCATATGTAGTTCAACTCTACTTGAAATTAATACAAAGCAAAGCCCTCTAACAACCAATGCTTCTCAGTTAAGATGAGAAACGTGGGAGCTTCGTGAATGATGTACTTCGTTTGTGCTGAAAAGTGACTGCCATTACCTGAAACGAAGTAGTGCTTGTAGGAGGACACAGAGCCTGGGATTTAACTCCATTTATGAAGGGAAACACACAGCATACTTCTCATCCATGGATCACACTCTGCTTTAGAGCAAGAAGAACGCTCTTGCTTTCTAGAGTCTCTAATACAGCAGGAAACGAGAGTGTGCTCAGAAAAAAAGAACGGTGTTTCCTACACATGAGGTCCATATCTAGTTCAACTCTGCTTCTGAAACTGAAACAAACCACAGGTCCTCTAACATCCAATGCTTGTCAGTTAAGAAGTGAAACGTGTGAGCTTTGTGAACGATGTAGTTCGTTTGAGCTGTAATGTAACTGCCATTACCTGAAACGAAGTCTTGTTTGTAGGAAGACTCAGAGCCTGGGATTTAACTCCATTTCTGAAGTGAAACACACAACAGAGGTCTCATCCATTGATCACACTCTGTTTTAGAACAAGAAGCACGCTCTTGCTTTCCAGAGTCTCTAATACAGCAGGAAATGAGTGTGTGATGAGAACCAACGAACGGGTTTCCTACACATATGGACCATATCTAGTACAACTCTGCTTCTGAAACTGATACAAAGCCTTGGTCTTCTAATATCCAATGCTTGTCAGTTAAGATGAGAAACATGTGAGCTTCGTGAACAATGTAGTTCCTTTGAGCTGAAGAGTGACTGCCCTTAACTGAAACGAAGTCTTGATTTTAGGAAGACACAGAGCCTCGTATTTAACTCCATTTCTGAAGGGAAACACACAGAATAGTTCTCATCCATGGATCAGACTCTGCTTTAGAGCAAGAAGAACGCTCTTGCTTTCTAGAGTCTCTAATACAGCAGGAAACGAGAATGTGCTCAGAAAAAAAGAACGGAATTTCCTACACATAAGGTCCATATCTAGTTCAACTCTGCTTCTAAAATTGAACAAACCACAGGTCCTCTAACATCCAATGCTTTTCAGATAAGATGAGAAACGTGTGAGCTTCTTGAATGATGTAGTTCGTTTGAGCTGAAAAGTGACTGCCGTAACATGAAACGAACTCTTGATTTTAGGAAGACACAAAGCCTGGGATTTAACACCAGTTCTGAAGTGCAACATACAACAAAGTTCTAATCAAATGATCACACTCTGCTTTAGAGCAAGAAGCACACTCTTGCTTTCTAGAGTCTCTAATACAGCAGGAAACGGGAGTGTGCTCAGAAGAAAAGAACGGTGTTTCCAATACTTACGGACCACATCTAGTTCAACTCTACTTGAAATTGATACAAAGCAAATATCCTCTAACATCCAATGCTTCTCAGTTAAGTTGAGAAACGTTTTAGCTTTGTGAACGATGTATTTTATTTGAGCTGAGAAGTGACTGCACTTACCTGAAACTAATTAGTGCTTGTAGGAAGACTCGGAGCCTGCGTTTAACTCCATTTCTGAAGGGAAACACACAGCATAGTTCTCATCCATGGATCACACTCTGCTTTAGAGCAAGAAGAACGCTCTTGCTTTCTAAGTCTCTAATACAGCAGGAAACGAGAGTGTGCTCAGAAAAAAAGAACAGTATTTCCTACACATAAGGTCCATATCTAGTTCAACTCTGCTTCTAAAATTGAACAAACCACAGGTCCTCTAACATCCAATGCTTGTCAGATAAGATGAGAAACGTGTGAGCTTTGTAAATGATGTAGTTCGTTTGAGCTGAAAAGTGACTGCCCTAACATGAAAGGAACTCCTGAGTTTAGGAAGACACAAAGCCTGGGATTTAACACCATTACGGAAGGGAAACACATAGCATAGTTCTCATCCATGGATCACACTCTGCTTTAGAGCAAGAAGCAGGCTCTTGTTTTCTAGATTCTCTAATACAGCAGGAAATGTGAGTGTGCTCAGAACAAAAGAAGGGTGTTTCCTACACATACGGACCATATCTCGTCCAACTCTGCTTCTGAAACTGAAACAAACCACAGGTCCTCTAACATCCAATGCTTGTCAGTTAAGATGAGAAACGTGTGAGCTTCGTGAACGATGTAGTTTGTTTGAGCTGAAAAGTGACTGCCCTTACTTGAAACGAAGTACTGCTTGTGGGAAGACACAGAGCATGGGATTTAACTCCATTTCCGAAGGGAAAGACACAGCATAGTTCTAATCTATGGATCACACTCTGCTTTAGAGCAAGAAGCACGCTCTTGCGTTCTAGATTCTCTAATACAGCAGGAAACGTGAGTGTGCTCAGAAAAAAAGAACGGTGTTTCCAATACTTACCGACCATATCTAGTTCAACTCTACTTGAAATTAATACAAAGCAAAGCCCTCTAACAACCAATGCTTCTCAGTTAAGATGAGAAACGTGGGAGCTTCGTGAATGATGTATTTCGTTTGTGCTTAAAAATTGACTGCCATTACATGAAACGAACTAGTGCTTGTAGGAAGACACAGAGCCTGGGATTTTACTCCATTTCTGAAGGGAAACACACAGCATACTTCTCATCCATGGATCACACTCTGCTTTAGAGCAACAAGCACTCTCTTGCGTTCTAGATTCTCTATTACAGCAGGAAACGTGAGTGTGCTCCGAACAAAAGAATGGTGTTTCCTACACATACGGACCATATCTAGTCCAACTCTGCTTCTGAAACGGAAACAATCCACAGGTCCTCTAACATCCAATGCTTGTCAGTTTAGATGAGAAACGTATGAGCTTCATGAACGATGTATTTCGTTTGAGCTGTACAGTAACTGCCATTACCTGAAACGAAGTCTTGTTTGTGAGAAGACTCAGAGCCTGGGATTTAACTCCATTTCTGAAGTGAAACACACAACAGAGTTCTCATCCATTGATCACACTCTCCTTTAGAGCAAGAAGCACGCTCTTGCTTTCCAGAGTCTCTAAGACAGCAGGAAACGAGAGTGTGCTCAGAACAAAAGAACGTTGTTTCGTACACATACGGACCATATAAAGTCCAACTCTCCTTCTGAAACTGAAACAAACCACATGTCCTCTAATATCCAATGCTTGTCAGTAAAGATGGGAAACTTGTTAGCTTGGTGAACCATGTAGTTCGTTTGAGCTGGAAAGTGACTACCCTTACCTGAAACGAGTCTTGCTTGTAGGAAGACACAGAGTCTGGGATTTAACTCCATTTCTGAAGGGAAACACACAGCAGAGTTCTCATCCATGGATCAAACTCTGCTTTAGAGCAAGAAGCACGCTCTTGCTTTCCAGTGTCTCTAATACAGCAGGAAACGTGAGTGTGCTCAGAACAAAAGAAAGGTGTTTCCAATACTTACAGACCATATGTAGTTCAACTCTACTTGAAATTAATACAAAGCAAAGCCCTCTAACAACCAATGCTTCTCAGTTAAGATGAGAAACGTGGGAGCTTCGTGAATGATGTACTTCGTTTGTGCTGAAAAGTGACTGCCATTACCTGAAACGAAGTAGTGCTTGTAGGAGGACACAGAGCCTGGGATTTAACTCCATTTATGAAGGGAAACACACAGCATACTTCTCATCCATGGATCACACTCTGCTTTAGAGCAAGAAGAACGCTCTTGCTTTCTAGAGTCTCTAATACAGCAGGAAACGAGAGTGTGCTCAGAAAAAAAGAACGGTGTTTCCTACACATGAGGTCCATATCTAGTTCAACTCTGCTTCTGAAACTGAAACAAACCACAGGTCCTCTAACATCCAATGCTTGTCAGTTAAGAAGTGAAACGTGTGAGCTTTGTGAACGATGTAGTTCGTTTGAGCTGTAATGTAACTGCCATTACCTGAAACGAAGTCTTGTTTGTAGGAAGACTCAGAGCCTGGGATTTAACTCCATTTCTGAAGTGAAACACACAACAGAGGTCTCATCCATTGATCACACTCTGTTTTAGAACAAGAAGCACGCTCTTGCTTTCCAGAGTCTCTAATACAGCAGGAAATGAGTGTGTGATGAGAACCAACGAACGGGTTTCCTACACATATGGACCATATCTAGTACAACTCTGCTTCTGAAACTGATACAAAGCCTTGGTCTTCTAATATCCAATGCTTGTCAGTTAAGATGAGAAACATGTGAGCTTCGTGAACAATGTAGTTCCTTTGAGCTGAAGAGTGACAGCCCTTAACTGAAACGAAGTCTTGATTTTAGGAAGACACAGAGCCTCGTATTTAACTCCATTTCTGAAGGGAAACACACAGAATAGTTCTCATCCATGGATCAGACTCTGCTTTAGAGCAAGAAGAACGCTCTTGCTTTCTAGAGTCTCTAATACAGCAGGAAACGAGAATGTGCTCAGAAAAAAAGAACGGAATTTCCTACACATAAGGTCCATATCTAGTTCAACTCTGCTTCTAAAATTGAACAAACCACAGGTCCTCTAACATCCAATGCTTTTCAGATAAGATGAGAAACGTGTGAGCTTCTTGAATGATGTAGTTCGTTTGAGCTGAAAAGTGACTGCCGTAACATGAAACGAACTCTTGATTTTAGGAAGACACAAAGCCTGGGATTTAACACCAGTTCTGAAGTGCAACATACAACAAAGTTCTAATCAAATGATCACACTCTGCTTTAGAGCAAGAAGCACACTCTTGCTTTCTAGAGTCTCTAATACAGCAGGAAACGGGAGTGTGCTCAGAAGAAAAGAACGGTGTTTCCAATACTTACGGACCACATCTAGTTCAACTCTACTTGAAATTGATACAAAGCTAAGGTCCTCTAACATCCAATGCTTCTCAGTTAAGATGAGAAACGTGTGAGCTTCGTGAACGATGTAATTTATTTGAGCTGAAAAGTGACTGCCCTTACCTGAAACGAATTAGTGCTTGTAGGAAGACACAGAGCCTGGGTTTTAACTCCATTTCTAAAGGGAAACACATAGCTTGGTTCTCATCCATGGATCACACTCTGCTTTAGAGCAAGAAGAACGCTCTTGCTTTCTAGAGTCTCTAATACAGCAGGAAACGAGAGTGTCCTCAGAAAAAGAGAACGGTATTTCCTGCACATAAGGTCCATATCTTTTTCTACTCTGCTTCTAAAATTGATACAAACCACAGATCCTCTAACATCCAACGCTTGTCAGATAAGATGAGAAATGTGTGAGCTTTGTGAATGATGTAGTTCGTTTGAGATGAAAAGTGACTGCCCTTACATGAAACGAAGTCTTGATTTTAGGAAGACACAAAGCCTGGGATTTAACTCCATTACGGAAGGGAAACACATAGTATAGTTCTCATCCATGGATCACACTCTGCTTTAGAGCAAGAATCACTCTCTTGTTTTGTATATTCTCTAATACAGCAGGAAACGTGAGTGTGCTCAGAACAAAAGAACGGAGTTTCCTGCACATACGGACCATATCTAGTCCAACTCTGCTTCTGAAACGGAAACAAACCACAGGTCCTCTAACATCCAATGCTTGTCAGTTTAGATGAGAAACGTATGAGCTTTATGAATGATGTAGTTCGTTTGAGCAGTAAATAAACTGCCCTTACCTGAAACTATGTCTTGATTGTAAAAATACTCAGAGCCTGGGATTTATCTCCATTTCTGAAGTGAAACACACAGACCAGTTCTCATCCATTGATCACATTCTGCTTTAGAGCAAGAAGCACGCCCTTCTTTCCAGAGTCTCTAAGACAGCAGGAAACGTGAGAGTGATGATAACAAAAGAACGGTTTTTCCTACACATACAGACCATATCTAGTCCAACTCTGCTTCTGAAACTGATACAAAGCACTGATCCTCTAACATCTGATGATTGTCAGTTATGATGAGAAATGTGTGAGCTTCGTGATCGATGTAGTTCGTTTGAGCTGTAAAGTAACTGCCATTACCTGAAACAAAGTCTTGTTTGTAAGAAGACTCAGAGCCTGGGATTTAACTCCATTTCTGAACTGAAACACACAACAGAGTTCTCATCAATTGATCACACTCTGCTTTAGAGCAAGAAGCACGCTCTTGCTTTCCAGAGTCTCTAAGACAGCAGGAAACGTGAGTGTGCTCAGAAAAAAAGAACGGTGTTTCCTACACATACGGACCATATAAAGCCCAACTCTGCTTCTGACACTGAAACAAACCACATGTCCTCTAACATCCAATGCTTGTCAGTTAAGATGAGAAACGTGTGAGCTTCGTGAACGATGTAGTTCGTTTGAGCTGTTTAGTAACTGCCCTTACCTTAAATTAAGTCTTGCGTGTAGGAAGACTCAGAGCCTGGGATTTAACACCAGTTCTGAAGTGAAACATACAACAAAGTTCTCATCAATTGATCACACTCTGCTTTAGAGCAAGAAGCACACTCTTGCTTTCAAGAGTCTCTAATACAGCAGGAAACGTGAGTGTGCTCAGAAGAAATGAACAGTGTTTCCAATACTTATGGACCACATCTAGTTCAACTCTACTTGAAATTGATACAAAGCAAAGGTCCTCTAACATCCAATGATTCTCAGTTAAGATGAGAAATGTGTGAGCTTCGTGAACGATGCATTTTATTTGAGCTGAAAAGTGACTGCCCTTACCTGAAACGAATTAGTGCTTGTAGGAAGACCCAGAGCCTGGGTTTTAACTCCATTTCTGAAGGGAAACACACAGCATAGTTCTCATCCATGGATCACACTCTGCTTTAGAGCAAGAAGCACTCTCTTGTTTTCTAGATTCTCTAATACAGCAGGAAACGTGAGTGTGCTCAGAACAAAAGAACGGTGTTTCCTACACATGAGGTCCATATCTAGTTCAACTCTGCTTCTGAAACTGAAACAAACCACAGGTCCTCTAACATCCAATGCTTGTCAGATAAGATGAGAAACGTGTGAGCTTTGTAAATGATGTAGTTCGTTTGAGCTGAAAAGTGACTGCCCTAACATGAAAGGAACTCCTGAGTTTAGGAAGACACAAAGCCTGGGATTTAACACCATTACGGAAGGGAAACACATAGCATAGTTCTCATCCATGGATCACACTCTGCTTTAGAGCAAGAAGCAGGCTCTTGTTTTCTAGATTCTCTAATACAGCAGGAAATGTGAGTGTGCTCAGAACAAAAGAAGGGTGTTTCCTACACATACGGACCATATCTCGTCCAACTCTGCTTCTGAAACTGAAACAAACCACAGGTCCTCTAACATCCAATGCTTGTCAGTTAAGATGAGAAACGTGTGAGCTTCGTGAACGATGTAGTTTGTTTGAGCTGAAAAGTGACTGCCCTTACTTGAAACGAAGTACTGCTTGTGGGAAGACACAGAGCATGGGATTTAACTCCATTTCCGAAGGGAAAGACACAGCATAGTTCTAATCCATGGATCACACTCTGCTTTAGAGCAAGAAGCACGCTCTTGCGTTCTAGATTCTCTAATACAGCAGGAAACGTGAGTGTGCTCAGAAAAAAAGAACGGTGTTTCCAATACTTACCGACCATATCTAGTTCAACTCTACTTGAAATTAATACAAAGCAAAGCCCTCTAACAACCAATGCTTCTCAGTTAAGATGAGAAACGTGGGAGCTTCGTGAATGATGTATTTCGTTTGTGCTTAAAAATTGACTGCCATTACATGAAACGAACTAGTGCTTGTAGGAAGACACAGAGCCTGGGATTTTACTCCATTTCTGAAGGGAAACACACAGCATACTTCTCATCCATGGATCACACTCTGCTTTAGAGCAACAAGCACTCTCTTGCGTTCTAGATTCTCTATTACAGCAGGAAACGTGAGTGTGCTCCGAACAAAAGAATGGTGTTTCCTACACATACGGACCATATCTAGTCCAACTCTGGTTCTGAAACGGAAACAATCCACAGGTCCTCTAACATCCAATGCTTGTCAGTTTAGATGAGAAACGTATGAGCTTCATGAACGATGTATTTCGTTTGAGCTGTACAGTAACTGCCATTACCTGAAACGAAGTCTTGTTTGTGAGAAGACTCAGAGCCTGGGATTTAACTCCATTTCTGAAGTGAAACACACAACAGAGTTCTCATCCATTGATCACACTCTCCTTTAGAGCAAGAAGCACGCTCTTGCTTTCCAGAGTCTCTAAGACAGCAGGAAACGAGAGTGTGCTCAGAACAAAAGAACGTTGTTTTGTACACATACGGACCATATAAAGTCCAACTCTCCTTCTGAAACTGAAACAAACCACATGTCCTCTAATATCCAATGCTTGTCAGTAAAGATGGGAAACTTGTTAGCTTGGTGAACCATGTAGTTCGTTTGAGCTGGAAAGTGACTACCCTTACCTGAAACGAGTCTTGCTTGTAGGAAGACACAGAGCCTGGGATTTAACTCCATTTCTGAAGGGAAACACACAGCAGAGTTCTCATCCATGGATCAAACTCTGCTTTAGAGCAAGAAGCACGCTCTTGCTTTCCAGTGTCTCTAATACAGCAGGAAACGTGAGTGTGCTCAGAACAAAAGAAAGGTGTTTCCAATACTTACAGACCATATGTAGTTCAACTCTACTTGAAATTAATACAAAGCAAAGCCCTCTAACAACCAATGCTTCTCAGTTAAGATGAGAAACGTGGGAGCTTCGTGAATGATGTACTTCGTTTGTGCTGAAAAGTGACTGCCATTACCTGAAACGAAGTAGTGCTTGTAGGAGGACACAGAGCCTGGGATTTAACTCCATTTATGAAGGGAAACACACAGCATACTTCTCATCCATGGATCACACTCTGCTTTAGAGCAAGAAGAACGCTCTTGCTTTCTAGAGTCTCTAATACAGCAGGAAACGAGAGTGTGCTCAGAAAAAAAGAACGGTGTTTCCTACACATGAGGTCCATATCTAGTTCAACTCTGCTTCTGAAACTGAAACAAACCACAGGTCCTCTAACATCCAATGCTTGTCAGTTAAGAAGTGAAACGTGTGAGCTTTGTGAACGATGTAGTTCGTTTGAGCTGTAATGTAACTGCCATTACCTGAAACGAAGTCTTGTTTGTAGGAAGACTCAGAGCCTGGGATTTAACTCCATTTCTGAAGTGAAACACACAACAGAGGTCTCATCCATTGATCACACTCTGTTTTAGAACAAGAAGCACGCTCTTGCTTTCCAGAGTCTCTAATACAGCAGGAAATGAGTGTGTGATGAGAACCAACGAACGGGTTTCCTACACATATGGACCATATCTAGTACAACTCTGCTTCTGAAACTGATACAAAGCCTTGGTCTTCTAATATCCAATGCTTGTCAGTTAAGATGAGAAACATGTGAGCTTCGTGAACAATGTAGTTCCTTTGAGCTGAAGAGTGACTGCCCTTAACTGAAACGAAGTCTTGATTTTAGGAAGACACAGAGCCTCGTATTTAACTCCATTTCTGAAGGGAAACACACAGAATAGTTCTCATCCATGGATCAGACTCTGCTTTAGAGCAAGAAGAACGCTCTTGCTTTCTAGAGTCTCTAATACAGCAGGAAACGAGAATGTGCTCAGAAAAAAAGAACGGAATTTCCTACACATAAGGTCCATATCTAGTTCAACTCTGCTTCTAAAATTGAACAAACCACAGGTCCTCTAACATCCAATGCTTTTCAGATAAGATGAGAAACGTGTGAGCTTCTTGAATGATGTAGTTCGTTTGAGCTGAAAAGTGACTGCCGTAACATGAAACGAACTCTTGATTTTAGGAAGACACAAAGCCTGGGATTTAACACCAGTTCTGAAGTGCAACATACAACAAAGTTCTAATCAAATGATCACACTCTGCTTTAGAGCAAGAAGCACACTCTTGCTTTCTAGAGTCTCTAATACAGCAGGAAACGGGAGTGTGCTCAGAAGAAAAGAACGGTGTTTCCAATACTTACGGACCACGTCTAGTTCAACTCTACTTGAAATTGATACAAAGCTAAAGTCCTCTAACATCCAATGCTTCTCAGTTAAGATGAGAAACGTGTGAGCTTCGTGAACGATGTAATTTATTTGAGCTGAAAAGTGACTGCCCTTACCTGAAACGAATTAGTGCTTGTAGGAAGACACAGAGCCTGGGTTTTAACTCCATTTCTAAAGGGAAACACATAGCTTGGTTCTCATCCATGGATCACACTCTGATTTAGAGCAAGAAGAACGCTCTTGCTTTCTAGAGTCTCTAATACAGCAGGAAACGAGAGTGTCCTCAGAAAAAGAGAACGGTATTTCCTGCACATAAGGTCCATATCTTTTTCTACTCTGCTTCTAAAATTGATACAAACCACAGGTCCTCTAACATCCAACGCTTGTCAGATAAGATGAGAAATGTGTGAGCTTTGTGAATGATGTAGTTCGTTTGAGATGAAAAGTGACTGCCCTTACATGAAACGAAGTCTTGATTTTAGGAAGACACAAAGCCTGGGATTTAACTCCATTACGGAAGGGAAACACATAGTATAGTTCTCATCCATGGATCACACTCTGCTTTAGAGCAAGAATCACTCTCTTGTTTTGTATATTCTCTAATACAGCAGGAAACGTGAGTGTGCTCAGAACAAAAGAACGGAGTTTCCTGCACATACGGACCATATCTAGTCCAACTCTGCTTCTGAAACGGAAACAAACCACAGGTCCTCTAACATCCAATGCTTGTCAGTTTAGATGAGAAACGTATGAGCTTTATGAATGATGTAGTTCGTTTGAGCAGTAAATAAACTGCCCTTACCTGAAACTATGTCTTGATTGTAAAAATACTCAGAGCCTGGGATTTATCTCCATTTCTGAAGTGAAACACACAGACCAGTTCTCATCCATTGATCACATTCTGCTTTAGAGCAAGAAGCACGCCCTTCTTTCCAGAGTCTCTAAGACAGCAGGAAACGTGAGAGTGATGATAACAAAAGAACGGTTTTTCCTACACATACAGACCATATCTAGTCCAACTCTGCTTCTGAAACTGATACAAAGCACTGATCCTCTAACATCTGATGATTGTCAGTTATGATGAGAAATGTGTGAGCTTCGTGATCGATGTAGTTCGTTTGAGCTGTAAAGTAACTGCCATTACCTGAAACAAAGTCTTGTTTGTAAGAAGACTCAGAGCCTGGGATTTAACTCCATTTCTGAACTGAAACACACAACAGAGTTCTCATCAATTGATCACACTCTGCTTTAGAGCAAGAAGCACGCTCTTGCTTTCCAGAGTCTCTAAGACAGCAGGAAACGTGAGTGTGCTCAGAAAAAAAGAACGGTGTTTCCTACACATACGGACCATATAAAGCCCAACTCTGCTTCTGACACTGAAACAAACCACATGTCCTCTAACATCCAATGCTTGTCAGTTAAGATGAGAAACGTGTGAGCTTCGTGAACGATGTAGTTCGTTTGAGCTGTTTAGTAACTGCCCTTACCTTAAATTAAGTCTTGCGTGTAGGAAGACTCAGAGCCTGGGATTTAACACCAGTTCTGAAGTGAAACATACAACAAAGTTCTCATCAATTGATCACACTCTGCTTTAGAGCAAGAAGCACACTCTTGCTTTCAAGAGTCTCTAATACAGCAGGAAACGTGAGTGTGCTCAGAAGAAATGAACAGTGTTTCCAATACTTATGGACCACATCTAGTTCAACTCTACTTGAAATTGATACAAAGCAAAGGTCCTCTAACATCCAATGATTCTCAGTTAAGATGAGAAATGTGTGAGCTTCGTGAACGATGCATTTTATTTGAGCTGAAAAGTGACTGCCCTTACCTGAAACGAATTAGTGCTTGTAGGAAGACCCAGAGCCTGGGTTTTAACTCCATTTCTGAAGGGAAACACATAGCATAGTTCTCATCCATGGATCACACTCTGCTTTAGAGCAATAAGCACTCTCTTGTTTTCTAGATTCTCTAATACAGCAGGAAACGTGAGTGTGCTCAGAACAAAAGAACGGTGTTTCCTACACATGAGGTCCATATCTAGTTCAACTCTGCTTCTGAAACTGAAACAAACCACAGGTCCTCTAACATCCAATGCTTGTCAGATAAGATGAGAAACGTGTGAGCTTTGTAAATGATGTAGTTCGTTTGAGCTGAAAAGTGACTGCCCTAACATGAAAGGAACTCCTGAGTTTAGGAAGACACAAAGCCTGGGATTTAACACCATTACGGAAGGGAAACACATAGCATAGTTCTCATCCATGGATCACACTCTGCTTTAGAGCAAGAAGCAGGCTCTTGTTTTCTAGATTCTCTAATACAGCAGGAAATGTGAGTGTGCTCAGAACAAAAGAAGGGTGTTTCCTACACATACGGACCATATCTCGTCCAACTCTGCTTCTGAAACTGAAACAAACCACAGGTCCTCTAACATCCAATGCTTGTCAGTTAAGATGAGAAACGTGTGAGCTTCGTGAACGATGTAGTTTGTTTGAGCTGAAAAGTGACTGCCCTTACTTGAAACGAAGTACTGCTTGTGGGAAGACACAGAGCATGGGATTTAACTCCATTTCCGAAGGGAAAGACACAGCATAGTTCTAATCCATGGATCACACTCTGCTTTAGAGCAAGAAGCACGCTCTTGCGTTCTAGATTCTCTAATACAGCAGGAAACGTGAGTGTGCTCAGAAAAAAAGAACGGTGTTTCCAATACTTACCGACCATATCTAGTTCAACTCTACTTGAAATTAATACAAAGCAAAGCCCTCTAACAACCAATGCTTCTCAGTTAAGATGAGAAACGTGGGAGCTTCGTGAATGATGTATTTCGTTTGTGCTTAAAAATTGACTGCCATTACATGAAACGAACTAGTGCTTGTAGGAAGACACAGAGCCTGGGATTTTACTCCATTTCTGAAGGGAAACACACAGCATACTTCTCATCCATGGATCACACTCTGCTTTAGAGCAACAAGCACTCTCTTGCGTTCTAGATTCTCTATTACAGCAGGAAACGTGAGTGTGCTCCGAACAAAAGAATGGTGTTTCCTACACATACGGACCATATCTAGTCCAACTCTGCTTCTGAAACGGAAACAATCCACAGGTCCTCTAACATCCAATGCTTGTCAGTTTAGATGAGAAACGTATGAGCTTCATGAACGATGTATTTCGTTTGAGCTGTACAGTAACTGCCATTACCTGAAACGAAGTCTTGTTTGTGAGAAGACTCAGAGCCTGGGATTTAACTCCATTTCTGAAGTGAAACACACAACAGAGTTCTCATCCATTGATCACACTCTCCTTTAGAGCAAGAAGCACGCTCTTGCTTTCCAGAGTCTCTAAGACAGCAGGAAACGAGAGTGTGCTCAGAACAAAAGAACGTTGTTTTGTACACATACGGACCATATAAAGTCCAACTCTCCTTCTGAAACTGAAACAAACCACATGTCCTCTAATATCCAATGCTTGTCAGTAAAGATGGGAAACTTGTTAGCTTGGTGAACCATGTAGTTCGTTTGAGCTGGAAAGTGACTACCCTTACCTGAAACGAGTCTTGCTTGTAGGAAGACACAGAGTCTGGGATTTAACTCCATTTCTGAAGGGAAACACACAGCAGAGTTCTCATCCATGGATCAAACTCTGCTTTAGAGCAAGAAGCACGCTCTTGCTTTCCAGTGTCTCTAATACAGCAGGAAACGTGAGTGTGCTCAGAACAAAAGAAAGGTGTTTCCAATACTTACAGACCATATGTAGTTCAACTCTACTTGAAATTAATACAAAGCAAAGCCCTCTAACAACCAATGCTTCTCAGTTAAGATGAGAAACGTGGGAGCTTCGTGAATGATGTACTTCGTTTGTGCTGAAAAGTGACTGCCATTACCTGAAACGAAGTAGTGCTTGTAGGAGGACACAGAGCCTGGGATTTAACTCCATTTATGAAGGGAAACACACAGCATACTTCTCATCCATGGATCACACTCTGCTTTAGAGCAAGAAGAACGCTCTTGCTTTCTAGAGTCTCTAATACAGCAGGAAACGAGAGTGTGCTCAGAAAAAAAGAACGGTGTTTCCTACACATGAGGTCCATATCTAGTTCAACTCTGCTTCTGAAACTGAAACAAACCACAGGTCCTCTAACATCCAATGCTTGTCAGTTAAGAAGTGAAACGTGTGAGCTTTGTGAACGATGTAGTTCGTTTGAGCTGTAATGTAACTGCCATTACCTGAAACGAAGTCTTGTTTGTAGGAAGACTCAGAGCCTGGGATTTAACTCCATTTCTGAAGTGAAACACACAACAGAGGTCTCATCCATTGATCACACTCTGTTTTAGAACAAGAAGCACGCTCTTGCTTTCCAGAGTCTCTAATACAGCAGGAAATGAGTGTGTGATGAGAACCAACGAACGGGTTTCCTACACATATGGACCATATCTAGTACAACTCTGCTTCTGAAACTGATACAAAGCCTTGGTCTTCTAATATCCAATGCTTGTCAGTTAAGATGAGAAACATGTGAGCTTCGTGAACAATGTAGTTCCTTTGGGCTGAAGAGTGACTGCCCTTAACTGAAACGAAGTCTTGATTTTAGGAAGACACAGAGCCTCGTATTTAACTCCATTTCTGAAGGGAAACACACAGAATAGTTCTCATCCATGGATCAGACTCTGCTTTAGAGCAAGAAGAACGCTCTTGCTTTCTAGAGTCTCTAATACAGCAGGAAACGAGAATGTGCTCAGAAAAAAAGAACGGAATTTCCTACACATAAGGTCCATATCTAGTTCAACTCTGCTTCTAAAATTGAACAAACCACAGGTCCTCTAACATCCAATGCTTTTCAGATAAGATGAGAAACGTGTGAGCTTCTTGAATGATGTAGTTCGTTTGAGCTGAAAAGTGACTGCCGTAACATGAAACGAACTCTTGATTTTAGGAAGACACAAAGCCTGGGATTTAACACCAGTTCTGAAGTGCAACATACAACAAAGTTCTAATCAAATGATCACACTCTGCTTTAGAGCAAGAAGCACACTCTTGCTTTCTAGAGTCTCTAATACAGCAGGAAACGGGAGTGTGCTCAGAAGAAAAGAACGGTGTTTCCAATACTTACGGACCACATCTAGTTCAACTCTACTTGAAATTGATACAAAGCTAAGGTCCTCTAACATCCAATGCTTCTCAGTTAAGATGAGAAACGTGTGAGCTTCGTGAACGATGTAATTTATTTGAGCTGAAAAGTGACTGCCCTTACCTGAAACGAATTAGTGCTTGTAGGAAGACACAGAGCCTGGGTTTTAACTCCATTTCTAAAGGGAAACACATAGCTTGGTTCTCATCCATGGATCACACTCTGCTTTAGAGCAAGAAGAACGCTCTTGCTTTCTAGAGTCTCTAATACAGCAGGAAACGAGAGTGTCCTCAGAAAAAGAGAACGGTATTTCCTGCACATAAGGTCCATATCTTTTTCTACTCTGCTTCTAAAATTGATACAAACCACAGGTCCTCTAACATCCAACGCTTGTCAGATAAGATGAGAAATGTGTGAGCTTTGTGAATGATGTAGTTCGTTTGAGATGAAAAGTGACTGCCCTTACATGAAACGAAGTCTTGATTTTAGGAAGACACAAAGCCTGGGATTTAACTCCATTACGGAAGGGAAACACATAGTATAGTTCTCATCCATGGATCACACTCTGCTTTAGAGCAAGAATCACTCTCTTGTTTTGTATATTCTCTAATACAGCAGGAAACGTGAGTGTGCTCAGAACAAAAGAACGGAGTTTCCTGCACATACGGACCATATCTAGTCCAACTCTGCTTCTGAAACGGAAACAAACCACAGGTCCTCTAACATCCAATGCTTGTCAGTTTAGATGAGAAACGTATGAGCTTTATGAATGATGTAGTTCGTTTGAGCAGTAAATAAACTGCCCTTACCTGAAACTAAGTCTTGATTGTAAAAATACTCAGACCCTGGGATTTATCTCCATTTCTGAAGTGAAACGCACAGACCAGTTCTCATCCATTGATCACATTCTGCTTTAGAGCAAGAAGCACGCCCTTCTTTCCAGAGTCTCTAAGACAGCAGGAAACGTGAGAGTGATGATAACAAAAGAACGGTGTTTCCTACACATACAGACCATATCTAGTCCAACTCTGCTTCTGAAACTGATACAAAGCACTGATCCTCTAACATCTGATGATTGTCAGTTATGATGAGAAATGTGTGAGCTTCGTGATCGATGTAGTTCGTTTGAGCTGTAAAGTAACTGCCATTACCTGAAACAAAGTCTTGTTTGTAAGAAGACTCAGAGCCTGGGATTTAACTCCATTTCTGAACTGAAACACACAACAGAGTTCTCATCAATTGATCACACTCTGCTTTAGAGCAAGAAGCACACTCTTGCTTTCCAGAGTCTCTAAGACAGCAGGAAACGTGAGTGTGCTCAGAAAAAAAGAACGGTGTTTCCTACACATACGGACCATATAAAGCCCAACTCTGCTTCTGACACTGAAACAAACCACATGTCCTCTAACATCCAATGCTTGTCAGTTAAGATGAGAAACGTGTGAGCTTCGTGAACGATGTAGTTCGTTTGAGCTGTTTAGTAACTGCCCTTACCTTAAATTAAGTCTTGCGTGTAGGAAGACTCAGAGCCTGGGATTTAACACCAGTTCTGAAGTGAAACATACAACAAAGTTCTCATCAATTGATCACACTCTGCTTTAGAGCAAGAAGCACACTCTTGCTTTCAAGAGTCTCTAATACAGCAGGAAACGTGAGTGTGCTCAGAAGAAATGAACAGTGTTTCCAATACTTATGGACCACATCTAGTTCAACTCTACTTGAAATTGATACAAAGCAAAGGTCCTCTAACATCCAATGATTCTCAGTTAAGATGAGAAATGTGTGAGCTTCGTGAACGATGCATTTTATTTGAGCTGAAAAGTGACTGCCCTTACCTGAAACGAATTAGTGCTTGTAGGAAGACCCAGAGCCTGGGTTTTAACTCCATTTCTGAAGGGAAACACATAGCATAGTTCTCATCCATGGATCACACTCTGCTTTAGAGCAAGAAGCACTCTCTTGTTTTCTAGATTCTCTAATACAGCAGGAAACGTGAGTGTGCTCAGAACAAAAGAACGGTGTTTCCTACACATGAGGTCCATATCTAGTTCAACTCTGCTTCTGAAACTGAAACAAACCACAGGTCCTCTAACATCCAATGCTTGTCAGTTAAGAAGAGAAACGTGTGAGCTTTGTGAACGATGTAGTTCGTTTGAGCTGTAATGTAACTGCCATTACCTGAAACGAAGTCTTGTTTGTAGGAAGACTCAGAGCCTGGGATTTAACTCCATTTCTGAAGTGAAACACACAACAGAGGTCTCATCCATTGATCACACTCTGTTTTAGAACAAGAAGCACGCTCTTGCTTTCCAGAGTCTCTAATACAGCAGGAAACGAGAGTGTGATGAGAACTAACGAACAGGTTTCCTACACATATGGACCATATCTAGTACAACTCTGCTTCTGAAACTGATACAAAGCATTGGTCTTCTAATATCCAATGCTTGTCAGTTAAGATGAGAAACATGTGAGCTTCGTGAACAATGTAGTTCCTTTGAGCTGAAGAGTGACTGCCCTTAGCTGAAACGAAGTCTTGATTTTAGGAAGACACAGAGCCTCATATTTAACTCCATTTCTGAAGGGAAACACACAGAATAGTTCTCATCCATGGATCAGACTCTGCTTTAGAGCAAGAAGAATGCTCTTGCTTTCTAGAGTCTCTAATACAGCAGGAAACGAGAGTGTGCTCAGAAAAAAAGAACGGAATTTCCTACACATAAGGTCCATATCTAGTTCAACTCTGCTTCTAAAATTGAACAAACCACAGGTCCTCTAACATCCAATGCTTTTCAGATAAGATGAGAAACGTGCGAGCTTCTTGAATGATGTAGTTCGTTTGAGCTGAAAAGTGACTGCCGTAACATGAAACGAACTCTTGATTTTAGGAAGACACAAAGCCTGGGATTTAACACCAGTTCTGAAGTGAAACATACAACAAAGTTCAAATCAATTGATCACACTCTGCTTTAGAGCAAGAAGCACACTCTTGCTTTCTAGAGTCTCTAATACAGCAGGAAACGTGAGTGTGCTCAGAAGAAAAGAACGCTGTATCCAATAATTACGGACCACATCTAGTTCAACTCTACTTGAAATTGATACAAAGCTAAGGTCCTCTAACATCCAATGCTTCTCAGTTAAGATGAGAAACGTGTGAGCTTCGTGAACGATGTATTTTATTTGAGCTGAAAAGTGACTGCCCTTACCTGAAACGAATTAGTGCATGTAGGAAGACACAGAGCCTGGGTTTTAACTCCATTTCTAAAGGGAAACACATAGCATAGTTCTCATCCATGGATCATACTCTGCTTTAGAGGAAGAAGAACGCTCTTGCTTTCTAGAGTCTCTAATACAGCAGGAAACGAGAGTGTCCTCAGAAAAAGAGAACGGTATTTCCTGCACATAAGGTCCATATCTTTTTCTACTCTGCTTCTAAAATTGATACAAACCACAGGTCCTCTAACATCCAACGCTTGTCAGATAAGATGAGAAATGTGTGAGCTTTGTGAATGATGTAGTTCCTTTGAGATGAAAAGTGACTGCCCTTACATGAAACGAAGTCTTGAATTTAGGAAGACACAAAGCCTGGGATTTAACTCCATTACGGAAGGGAAACACATAGCATAGTTCTCATCCATGGATCACACTCTGCTTTAGAGCAAGAAGCACTCTCTTGTTTTGTAGATTCTCTAATACAGCAGGAAACGTGAGTGTGCTCAGAACAAAAGAACGGTGTTTCCAACATATGAGGTCCATATCTAGTTCAACTCTGCTTCTAAAATTGATACAAACCACAGGTCCTCTACCATCCAATGCTTGTCAGTTAGAAGAGAAACGTGTGAGCTTCTTGAACGATGTAGTTCGTTTGAGCTGTAAAGTAACTGCCCTTACCTGAAACGAATTCTTGTTTGTAGGAAGACTCAGAGCCTGGGATTTAACTCCATTTCTGAACTGAAACACACAACGGAGTTCTCATCCATGGATCACACTCTGCTTTAGAGCAAGAAGCACGCTCTTGCCTTCTAGAGTTTCTAAGACAGCAGGAAAAGTGAGTGTTCAGAGAACAAAAAATGGTGTTTCCTACACATACGGACCATATCTAGTCCAACTCTGCTTCTGAAATTGATACAAAGCACAGGTCTTCTAACATCCAATGCTTGTCATTTAAGATAAGAAACATGTGAGCTTTGTGAATGATGTAGTTCCTTTGAGGTGAAAAGTGACTGCCCTTACCTGAAATGAATTAGTGCTTGTAGGAAGACACAGAGCCTGGGTTTTAACTCCATTTCTGAAGGGAAAGACACAGCATAGTTCTCATCCATGGATCACACTCTGCTTTAGAGCAAGAAGCACGCTCTTGCTTTCCAGAGTCTCTAAGACTGCATTAAACGTGAGTGTGCTCAGAACAAAAGAACGGTGTTTCCTACACATATGGACCATATAAAGTCCACCTCTGCTTCTGA